>VUQK01006668.1:36719-48694 GCA_015106715.1 Bujurquina vittata | reverse complement strand
CTTATTTATTTCCTCTTCTTCTTGTCTCTTTCCTCTTCCTGTTAATAAGAGGACATTCAGCTTGTGCTGTCTCAAGTTTGTTGTGTGGCTTGGGTTCAGGTGTGGTTTGCTCTTTTTATGGGTTGCTCATGCCGAAGAGGACGCAATCCCAGTCCTCCGCAACACTCCCACAGGGCCTGTTCACAGTTTCCCCCGCTCCCAGCCAAATGACTAGATGTCCAGCCAGATGACCGGGTCACGACGTACACAGCCCAGACTGCTCTCCGACCCCCCTCCAGGGAGGACAGAGAAAGGGAGGAGGAGGGAGATTGCCAGTGGGGATGGATGGGACATTTAATTGAATAATTCCCAGTGCAGTTATTATTATCATTGCCCTCGAGCAACCTCACCATTGCAGAGCCATGTGCAAGAATGTTAAAGAGATAGCGCATGCCTGACGCCACTGAACCTTTTACTGGATTCGTGTTGGCACCTCTTCACCAACTACCTCAATCAGCTGTTTGCACTGTTTCTTTTCCCACTCTTTTGTTGCTTTTCCTTCGCTCCCTCTGTCACCAGCTGAACTTCTCTATCTCCCCTCAGCTGTTTCCTCTTAACACACTAACACCTTCACCCCACCCACACCACACTCTTTCTCTCTTCCTGCCCATTGTGGAGAGGAGAGTTTTGAACAGCACCCAAAGGCTTTACCTCTGTTTGACCTCAAACTCAGTTCCCCTCCTCCCTTCTTTTCCTCCTTTGCGCTCCTCTTCAGGCTCCTCTCGCCTTTTTTTTTTTGTTGAATGCGGCATGCTCATTACTCGACAGCGAGCACCGCTAGCTCCTCAAAGCATCAGAAACAGATAGATGATTACCTCTGTAGATGCTGCTGGACCTCAGTTCTGTTGGGGGGGGGGGGGGGTTGTTGTTGTTGTTGTTGTTTTCTTTCTTGACCATAAAACATGAGGTCAAGAAGAGCTCATGTAGCTAATTTTTGTCCTATCTTAAGTTCAGTGGGTCAGTAGCTCAATGTTGTTTATAATTATCTCCTTTTTTCTTAAATGTTCTTCTTTTCACATGGGTCCAGCAAACCTGACCTTAATCATGTACCGTACATCCTACACATGTAGTAATGAACAGGATATCTAATGATACTTTGGCCTCTAAGAAGAATAGACACCCCACCCACCCACACAGACCCTTTTTATGTCATATCTATAATAAATGGGATACTGTTCTCCGACCCTTTGGCTCAGTGCCATGGTCACTCCTGCATTATACTATTACTCATATTCTGAGTAATAGTGAAGCAAATGCTCACATACCTTGCTCAAAAGTTAGGTTTTGATTCAGTGTTTGTCCGCAGCGCTGTCCTAGTTAGCTACGAGCACAATGAAGCTACACTACGTCCACAAGATAAGAAAGAAATCTGGACATTTCGTATTGTAACTTCACAAAACTGCATGCGCGTATGAAAGCTGCAGGAAATTTTCAACATAAGCAGAATCATTCAGTCTTGGACTTTTCCAGACATGTTTATGAAAAATTTAGTGTTTTGCATATCGAATTATGTATGGAATACATTCTGTGTTTCATGCACATTGAACTGTGATTCTTTGTGGTCTTAAATTATGCTGTGTTTAGCGATGATTCGAGTACCCCCAATGGAAGACCCTATTTGACCCCTGCTTAAGGGGCTGCAAGGAGATGAAATGTTAAACCAGCACATATACTGTGAGCTGAGGGTTATGGATTTTTGAGTCTTCATTACAGGTTCAGATGAAGGGGCCATTTGCTCCTTCCTTCCCAGCAGGGTACACGTGTACTTACGCCACCGAGGTGCTCCACGGGTCGAGTAGCCGACAAGAATAGGGCGGGGATAGTATGCTTAAAAAAGGCAGAATCCAAGTCGCCCCTGCTGAGCCACATCGCCCCTTTCTCCCGGTGCCCTGTTATTTTTACCCTTGACTTCTCATTGTTGTAACAACGGTATATCATCTGAGCCGTGCCACGGACCCCTGTGGAGGACGCTCTCCTCGCTCACCTCTGCTTGCCCCTCTCTCATGTGTAATCAGAGATCCTCTCAAATGTCAAGGTGGGACAAATGGGAGCCATTCCCTCCTGTAATGGCCCCAGAAATGGACTAGAGTGCTCCTTTCCCCTCCCCTCCCCTCTCTTTCTTTCTTTTTCTCTTCTATCTTTAAGAAATCACACACCTTTTCATCCTTCCTACCTCCTTGGCTTCTTCTCTTCTAATGCATTTTTCAGAATTTTATCCCAATTTCCTGCCTGCCTTTTTGGTTCGTTTGTAAATGATATCACAGAGTTTCCCGCTGTGTTTTGTCGACATGCTAAAGCTTTTCGGGAGAGGGTGTATCACTGACACAGTGTTATATAATAGCTCTAGGTCAAACCGACTACATAATGAGGCTGTAATACATAGCTGCGTTACTTCTAAGAAATGTTTCTTTGAAAATTAACCAAAGGGCTGGTCGCTTCATTTGCAAAAGCACACATTTTGGGTGTGAATGCTCCTATCTGCACACTCGGATGCGTGTATGCCGTATTTGCTGTATGCAAAGCAGATTCATTTTCCCAAGCTCACTTAGCAGGAGAAAAAAGTGCTAAACGTGTATTTCTGTTTTGCCATGGGCAGTTTTTTAATTGATTGTAGTTACTCAGTCTCACTACATTCGTGATAACAAGATGTGTAATATGAAAAGAAATATGGGCCAAATTTGCAGCGCCGCTCACAGCGTTGTTGCATGCTGTAAGCTCATTTACCATTTTTATTCTTTTAAAAATATGTAAAAAAAAAGAAAAAGTTTAATTTTCACTTTGAATATTGGAAAATGTTGTGATCTACGTGTAATAAAAAGGGCTTTCTTGTTTTAATACTTAAGAGAAATTCATCAGAGTTTGTGTTAGAGTTTGTGTTTCGTCCACATTTTTCTTTTAATTTTATGTGCTTAAAAGAATCAACTGCTTTATTTCTGGTACGATAATACCTTAAAATGCCAATAACTTTGATCATTTTTATCTCCAAATTAGCACTGTTTAGGAAAACTACAAGCTAATTGCTGCCATTCCTATAACCGTGTTATTATGACTGATTTATCGCGCTTCTTCATTCCAATAAGAGAATAAAGTCCAAGTGTGTCCAAGGAGAATGACTGGAAGCATGCACAGCTCTGTTTTGGCCCTGTAGGCATGCCAGTCGCTTGTGGGAGCAGAAACCAAGTCAGCTGAGCATACTTCCCCGGGGTTCAAAGTGCAGTGGGCCCCGCTTGTGAGGTGAGCATAGGCAATTCAGGCAGCCTGCTAACAGTGGGCGCTTTTGTGGTCAGTTTTATTTCCCCCACTTGTTTCTAGTCTCCTCCCATCGTCTCTCGAGTTCACATCAGTGTGAGCTTGCTCTGTGCTGAGCGGGAAGGATCCCCCCCTTGGGGCAGAAATCTCCCTCCTGTCAGTCTCTGCTCATATTTCCGAATAAGGGATTATTGTGCTTGTTGCAGAGGGCGGGGGTGCAATAATTGAGTCTAAACAGCCAAATTCATTAATTTGATTGTTGGCGATGGCAGATCTCTCGACAGCGTAATTAGGGAAGCTAATGGATGGAAGCATGCTAAATCCATCAATGCTAATGATAATTGCAGTTTAGGAAAGCGAATATGCTTACAAACGTGTGGCCTGGCTACAAAATCAGAAACAGCTACAGCATCTAAAAATAATAATCGCGTGTGTGTGTGTGTGTGGGGGGGGGGTGACACCCAGAGAGGCCCACTGATGGTTGCAGCTGGGCCAGCTGGGTGGGGAATATCCAAGTTTTTATCCATCTTTTTTATCTCCATCCATCTATATAGACACATGATGGCGAGTAAAGCAATCATGCCCTCATCCCCTCGCAAACAAGAACCACTTCTGAAGCCATCAGCTCTGACTGGTTGGTGGTTTTTTCCCACTGGGTGTGTTGGCATGTTCTGAGGACATAAACTCCTGCAATAATTTTCTGTGGCTGGAGATGTTAAGGTACGTAAGTGGGGAGCGTGATAGCTTAAAACAAACCTCGTGTTTTTCGTGGTGACACTTCTGTTTAAAAGATTAGGTCTCGCCTTTCAATAAAAATCTTGATGTTGGAAAGTTAATTAGGGTTAATGTTTTGAGCTGCGGACATTAAGCCCTAGACCTGGTTTACGGCCTCAGTTTTTTCTTATTTCCTTGTCTGTCAAGGCAAGCTGACACGAGGGTCGTTACAGCTGGACTGGTGCCCAAGGAAAAATGGAACCTGTTATTCTAGGCTCGGGTTAATGAATGTCACATGCAATGGGGAGGCAGTATGGGATGGAAAGTGGAGAAAGAGAGATCGTTTTATTTGAGTGAGGTATGTCCCCTCCAGGCTCGGAAAAAGTAACTCAGAGATCAGCTTGTCTTTGCCCCCCCTTATACAAACCTTAACAATGTTTTACTGAAACCCCAAGTGGCAGCTTGTTCGACTTTTTTCCTGTTAAGTCTCCCTGGGCCCCCACAGAGCGGTCCCAAGTCCACTGTTTAGGCAATTCCGCCTGTTTTGACATGTTATAGGTGACATGTTTTCATGCAATAGCAAGCTACATGCTGTTTGCTGCAGACAGAGAAACGCTTGAGAAAGGGTCAGGCATTTGTTCTCTATCCAGCTGAAGCAAAGGGGCAATGGCAAAGAAAGAGCTCTTGTTCTGGGGGTTTCCACCGCAAGCATGAGCTTATAAATGGCCTGATTAAGAAATCTTACCAATTGTATGAGGCTTATACAGTCTGTCATAGCGTTATTCCATTGCTTTAAATTGTATTGCTTTTGTAGAACCATATCAAGCAGACATTTATAGAGGGAGGACAGATTATTTCCATGGGAAAGCTGCAGGCAATATAACTGTTATATTGTTAGGCCGGTGGTTTGTCGCCTTCTCTTTAGCTTTGTGAGGAGGGCTAATGTTCTCGTTTGACACTGGCGGATTGCTTTCTCTCTGTGCCTGAAGAAAGAAGGCAGGCTAATACATTTGAGTCGGTGAAGCGAAGGTCGTTGAGAATTACACTGCCCCCCCCACCCCCCACCCTCCTCCCCTTCTTTCCCTCCTACCCGTCTCTTTTTTCCTTTAATTTCCCCACTGGATTGGCAAACCGTTTTCACTATTAGCACTGTGGTAGGCAGCTAACTGTGTGCGTGTGTAATTATCTATATGCGTTGTGGTGTGCTAAGCAGGCCCACCCAGGCCCAAAGCAGACTAGACAGATACATAGGTGCATGGCTCAACTAGATTGTATTGTCATGGGGAACAATAAGCGCGGCAGTGATACAACGTAAAAGGTCATCAAACAGGTTCTTGATACGGGGAATCTGGGTTTAGCTTGACAGGTCAGCAGGATGTAGATGAGCCGCAGACCCCCAAACTATTGGGAGGTTTATAAGTAGGCCATGTTGATGTGCTTTTTTTAAGATCCTAAATAGCAGTTGTAACTGTCCTCTGTCTCCCCTCAGGATTCTCGGCCCTTAGAGTTGAGTACCCACAGGTGTTTAGAGTAGTCGATTAGAGCTACATTTAACACAGCTGGCAGCAGCAGAGACTTCTGAAGGCGTCAAACGGCCCAGCCAAGCGTTTCCCGTAATGTCTTCCAGATGATAAGGGCCTGGATGGCTCTGTGTTAGAGGAGCGGAGCATGTGGACCCGGTGGCGCAGAACCGCTGGAGTTCTGGCTGACACACCAGTCATTTAGGAACAAATAGAGACATTTTGGAGAAGGAGGTCTCTTCTCGCGTTATCTGTCACAGCGAGGACCCCCAGGGTGTATTCTCTCTTCCATCTGCATTCTCACTCCCGCTGTGCCGTCTTTACGAGGGCCATCCACGCTGATGATGATGTGCCAGGGTAAAAATGCAATAAACAGCTTTTCTTGGTGTGTGCGGACTTGAAATACAAGTCCAAAATAAGCTTCTTTTTTTTTGCCTTTCTCTGTTTGAACAGTGAAACGGGGGTCTGTGAGGATTGACAGGATGAAAACATTCGTTGTCTGGCTTCTTTTCACAAGTGACTATAGTGCCTAATGCTGTGCATGCACACCACTTCTTTAGACGTGCAATAAATTGGCCACGTGAGTGTGTGTGTGTGTGTGTGTGTGTGTGTGTGTGTGTGTGTATATATAAATATACTTTTAGTTGTACTGCAGCTTGCTCTTCTTCCCCTCTTCATCTCAGTGATGCATCTCTGCATCAATTTTTTAGGCATCTGGCAATGCTCAGCTTTTGGCAGTTGTGTGGGGGGGGCGGGGGATAGCTGCAGAGACGGAGGCTCTGAGGTGAATTATAAGTCTGTTGATAGAACAGAGCAGGGCCACAGAAAGATTGATGTTCTCTTTTGTGAGCTGGGAACCGAGAGGAGAGGAGAGGAGAGGAGAGGAGAGGAGAGGAGAGCAGAGGAGAGGAGAGGAGAGCAGAGGAGAGGAGAGGAGAGCAGAGGAGAGGAGAAATTGATTGTGTGAAGACTCAAAACAGAAATCTTATTGTTGCATCGTCCTGTCAAAAGTTACACTAAAACGAAGAAAATGCCAGTATGCCAATAAGAGTTAATAAATTCTGTCTTCTCTGGTGACTCAACTGGATTCGAATATATCATTGCAACAGGAGCTGAGGGCAGACCTTTAAGCTGACCATGGTGTTGTAAGCCCTATATGAGTAGTGTCGATAATATATTGTTGCTGCAGCTGATAAAGTAGCTGCTCTTTTGTTGCAGCTGGTGCCCTGACAAGAAAAGAGCCAGAATACCTGGTCTGAAATCATCGCACAGTTTAATGGCACTCTGAACCGCACCCATCTTCAAAAATACATGTTTATCCACCGGGGTGTTGGTCGTCCAAAGCTCCTGGCAGTCACTGCTTTTAAAGACAGGCAGCTGCTTTCTTGGTATCAAACTTTTAACCTGACATGCTAAAGATTTAAAGGAAAGAAGAAGAACAAGGCGCAATGTTTCTTGACAGCTCCATATCACCTCAGATCACCCCATCTGAGCTGAAAGACAAGTGAAGCCATCCATCCACCATACTGCCTCAGGAGACCCAATTTGGAGGGCTGTCACTTCTGCCCAGCTCTACAGTTAGTTACCCTCTGTCCTTCCCTCTCACAAGTCAATCCTTCTGCTCGCCTTAATATTTTACATATGAAACCCCAGGGGGAACTCTTTCCCATTTCGTTCATTTCACCGCTGGTAATTCAACTCCTGTTATACAAAAACATTTTTTTTTTTAAATTTGAGGCAAGTGAAGGAAAGCATTTAGCAGAAAAAGGCGTCAAAGGGTGCATGTTGTTACATGTGAGGTCCCACCTGAGGGATTTGGTCCACCCTCGCCTTCATTCAAAGCGTAAATCTCCCTTTTGTGTAAAATCTTGTGCATTAAGGGAGTTCTGGTGTTTTGACAGTAATTTGGGAATCAAGGAAAACTATGAAAAGAGGTCGTGCTGTCCAGAAGGAACATATTTTCTGAGGAGACACAAGGAACATATGTGTGACTTAATATGACCACACACTCACTGCGCCTTACTCATACATATATCAAAATACATTTTTGTGTTTACTATGTGTGAATTATATTTTATTTGTCTGGTTCCCGATTAAGCTCGAGGAACAGTGCCGCATGCCCTCATGGTTTGGGTATGGATGTACATGATAAGTGGCCTGCGGAGCTAAAAACTTGGCAGGATATTCGTGTTATGGGCAATTAGGAACATTGGAAACCTGAACTGAAATCTGCTTTTAGAGCAGCACTCACTCTGTCGCTCACAGTCCAAACACAGCACGGAAAAGTCATCCCTACCCATCGTTCGAACTTGCACGCACGCATCCAGGCACTAGAGTGTAAACCGCAACTCCAAATGCATTTAATGCACACCTTTAACAAGTGCCTGAAAATACTCACACCCACAGATAACCAGAGGCTATATAGACCACCCCCGATGGCCAGGAACTCTGATTTCTCCTCCACCAGCTTGAGTTTCGCATGCTGGAGTCCGTGTGTGTGTGTGTGTGTGTGTGTGTGGATGTCAGGCTCCCATTCCTAGTCCTATTTCAAAGCTGTTTTCCTCTTTGGCTCCTAAACTCTGCGCTGACTCAATTAAGCGGCTGCTCCCTTCAATAGCCGTGGGTCTGAAATTCCATTTGAATGTGATGTTCAAGTGTGTGTGTGTGTGTGTGTGTGTGTGTTTGTGTGTTTAATAGCTTCAACACCTGCTCATTCTATATACTAATCTAAGCCAAAGGCCAAAATATAATTACATTAAAGTCCCATATTATTCTGTTATAGTGCAGAAACACTGTGACTGTTATCCTGTTGAGATTGACAACTGTTCATCTCAAGTTCACCAGCTAAAGCAGACACATAAACCTCAGTGCTGCTGGGAGCAGAAAAACCTCTGCATTGTGTGTGTGTGTGTGTGTGCGCGTGTGTGTGTTCACAATGAAAGCAAAACCCGGCCCACCTGTTCTCTGAGTTTTAACCTGAGACCTCATTAGCGCACAGTGTGTTATTTCCACCACATAACCTGCACAGTATGTTATGGTGCTCTGTGGTCCGCTGAGAATGTGTGCATGTGTGCACATGCATGCAATAGCAGTATTAGTCTAACACTCAACCGTATTCACCAACAAAATATTAGACCCAAAAGAAGAATATGATTTGCACCACATTGTAGCACTGACACTCCCTCCCTTTGTCCTCTCTGTTTAGATATGACTATGTGGAGGTGCGAGATGGCATAGATGACAGCGGTCAGCTGGTGGGGAAGTACTGTGGAAAGATTGCCCCCTCTCCAGTCGTCTCTTCTGGAAACCAGCTTTTCATCAAATTTGTGTCTGACTACGAGACCCACGGAGCAGGCTTCTCCATCCGATACGAGATCTTTAAGACAGGTGGGTGATAGTTTTCATTTTAGATAATATTTGAAACTAAACGCGACACCGGAAATATTCACAATATGGCTCTATAACTACAGGTGTATTTCATGTATTAGCTTAGTTGAAAATTGTATAGGTGCTTAGTAGACCATATGGGTGTGATATATTTTAATTAGTGATAACATATAAATGAAATAATACCAGAATTTATCTCAGTGAAACTCCTCCTGGATGACCTGGACAATAATGACACAATAAGTCATATCATTTCTCACATAACTGCATTAAAACTTCTGCAAACAAACACCACAAAAACAGTCAAGGGGCCTGCTTCAGTGACTTCAATTAGCCGAGGTAGTAGACGGCCATCGGCTATAACCACCTGGTCAAGACGCACCTGTCACTTGAACTGCTGATGACCTCAATCATACTGTGCTTTTAGCCCTGGGACATTTTAGATGGTTAAGTTATAAATCCACCCTTGCTAATTATGACTTTAGCTATAGCGATCCAAAATGTTATTGGCTGTAATAATGTTTATTTTTGTTCTGAACTTGGACATTTTATCATGGGTCTGTGGGGGTGGCTCAGTCTTGGGGACAACCTCAAGTGGCCATTCTTGGACCTGCAGTATGGAGCGGCTTCTGCGCTTTTCAGCCGCTGTGGTTTTCTAAAGCACTGGAGATTCAGTTGCCATGGATTCATAATTATGTTTTCCTCCTTTTTCAAGCAGTCTTGCAGTGTGACAGCAGTACTCTGTGATGATCTTTTTGTTGTTGTTGTTGTTTTATTTGCACTGTTGTTACATTTAAAATGTTTGAGTTGACATCTTAAAGTAGTTGTTGACATCTTGCTATAAGTTTAGGGAACACTTGTCACATGCCTCTAATTTGTAAAATCTATCAAATAGTGTGTAACACACTATAAAAGCTGGAGGAATAATTCTGATAATGAAGCAAGAAAGACCCCCTCCATCTAATTTCATGGTTTGTTTGTGATTTAGTCAACGCATTAGAGCATCAAATTATGCAAATGCAATATGGCAAGCAATATGCTTCATTCAAAACCAATGAATCATAGTCCCATATGTTCCATAATTGTAGCAGTTTTCATCTGGTGTGAATTATTAGACAATAAGCAAGGGCATAATTTGCTAAGCGCTGATTTAACAAATGTTGTTTCAAGTGTTGGTTTATTGTCGGCTGGCAATCCACAGCAAGGGTATGAACCAGCTATTATAACCGCTGATGTGCTAGTTGTGGAGACAGCGCTTTCAGTCCACTTAACAGAGTTGTGGTTGACGAAGTGCTTTCAGCAGTATACGGTTTGATGTTCCTCCCTTCATACCTCAAATGGGGCTTCTGGGTAATTTTAGTTTGGAATCAGGTATGTTAAATCATAAATATTATCAGGGTTTGTCTGTCTTATCAGACCACAGCATAGCAAGAAGGAGAATTTCCTGTTGGTTTGCTGCCTTCCTTTGTTTAGACTGGAAGAAGGAAGAGGAGAACGGCATATCTAGAGAGTGAGCAGTGGGCAGACAGGTGCTACAGACTCCGCTTTTATTAATTAACCTTAGCAGCAGTCTATGGCACAGCCCCCCCGTGACCTCAGGAGACATGATAAATAGCCCAGCATGGTGCCTCCTTCCTTTTAATCTGAGCGAGTGTGTGTTTGCGCTTGTATGGCTGAGTTTGTGCGTGTCGCCATCACTGTAGGGCAGCTGGTGGAGTGTGGGTCCGTTTACGAGATCAAAGCGACACTCCACCTCGACATACGCAAACTGGTCTCACACACACACACACGCACACAGCCTCGTTCCCCCCGATAGGCTAGTTAAATCTGCTACATTCTTTCCACGATTAGCTTGGTATTTCCCAGTCTCATCTATTAGCCGGGGCTGATTATAAATGAGGCGTGTTAGGGGCCTTTTGGCGATAAGGAGGAACTGCTGAACACACTCAAAGGGAATACATATCTAGCGAGAAATATGGAGTGTGGACAGAGAGAGCGAATCAGATCCAGGATGGAACTTTTTTCATATGGGTTTTTTGCACCCTGTGCTACCCCCCTGCAGAGAAAAGCACCATGGGTGCGCCTTCACTTTCTTAGTGGATCCAGACCGTCATTATGCTTTGAATTCACTCTGTGTTTTGACTACTGTGGCGCTGGCTCCCGCCAAGAACGGGCTCTGAGATCAATTAGCAGCTCTGTTTGTTAGAGTGAGAGAGAGAACCAAGCAGAAAGCGAGATACAAAGCTAGCTGATTAGCACAGCTTATCAACACGCACAGTATTAGTTGGGAAAACATTGTGTTGGCTAACACATGTAACGTTAATGATGATACACAGATGCTCTGATAACGGATGGAGGAACGGGAGACTCACGCCTGTGCATGTCAATGAAGGGAAATGCAAAGAATGCGGGCTGTTTATCACTGTGATTAGAGGCCTGTTTCGCTGGAAGGCAACCTTGGAGGCTGCCGCCGCCTTTCATCCTGGGTTAAACACGAGCAAAGGTCACACGGAAGATAAATATACTCGCAAGGCAAACATATGCAAACACACACTCCCCCCGTGGGATCATATGCCAACTTTTACAAGCATGTTTATATGTGCAGGTTTCCTCACTTAAGCTGTAAACTGTGTAGTTACAAATTCACAAACACTCGAAAATGCTGGCATTTGTAACCCTGGCTTTCATCAGCGGTAGCCTGCAAAGTGTCTAATTGGAAGAGAACAGGTTGTTTTGCGGGCTCTCTATGGCTGCTTCTACATCAGTCTCTGCCCCTCTCCACTCCCCAGTCCCATCCAACCATCTTAATTAGCATGGGCTATTTATTTTATAGCCTGCAAATTGGCAGCCTCGCTCTGCTGGCTGAGGTCTGGCAAGAGGCGGGAAGAGCTAGATGGTAGCGAAGAAAGAGATAGACGAGAGGGATAAGTCCGAGTGGGAGGAGGATTTGGGCTAAAGGGAGCAGATCAGCAAGCTGCTAGTGTTTGTGTGTCTCTACAGAGGCATTCGATAAAAAAAAAAATGTTGAATAAAAAATGGTGGGAAAACTCTGACCTTGACTTGAAA
>VUQK01006666.1:6949-28926 GCA_015106715.1 Bujurquina vittata | reverse complement strand
TTGGTGGTCACATATGGGGCAGGGTTTTTTTTTTTTTTGAGAAACCCAAGGGTGAATTCTGTCCCAGTTTCACAATAAGAACTAATAATAATGTTATCATTAGGGCGTATTTGAGGTATTACTTCATGTGTTTCACTGCAGTAACTCAAACTTTTATCTTGCTGTCAGGAGTTGGAGAACGCGGCTCTCATATGTTTGCAAAATATGCAAGTAACAGTGTTTCCATGAGATCAAGTTCATTCTTATGCTTAATTTGTAGAAAAACTGGTTTAATTGTGGTCTAGACACAGTTTGGGTTACCCGTAACTTGTTTTGATACTTTTTACTTTGTAAAGTGAGCTTTAGAGGCGATAGGGTGCAGAAGCAGGTAGCTGTTTGTCCTTCAACAGCAAATCTTAGGGCTGATAAAGCACCATTCTTTAATAATGTCAGGTTTTTATATTTATTCCAATCTGCTGCTACACATGGTGGCAATATGCAGCAATGACGCCCTTTATTTCAGAGCCCAAAGAGCAGCTGTGCAGCATTTTGTGATATTCTACTGTAACTGAATTGATATCTGAGGTTATCTCACCCATCAAAGTAGCACTATTTGTCCCCAGAATAAACCTTTCTTCTGTTATCCTGCAGGCCACTTCATCATGCCATCATGTGGCACGCCAAGTCCGGTGTGTCACAGTTGACAGTTTGAGTGCATCGCTGCTGTGCTGCACGGGGTGACGTGTTGGGGTTTGAGTCATGTCAAAGCCAGATTCTGCTTGTAAGAGTGTGTTTTCAGCTGCTGACTGCTGGGTGCACCTGTGAGAGCAAGAGAAACTCTCCAGCTTTCTGCAAAACTATAAATCATGGCAGGACTCAAAGGGGCAAAATGGTAGTATATGAATTCATGACTGTGAACAATTGTTTTAGCCGGACCCCGGCTTTTGATGACCGCAATTTATTTTGAAAGACGAGATGATTGCATAAAGGTTAGGGCAGCAGCCGAGCGGTCTTTTATAATTTCTCCACCATTACTGTTATAAATGAGCATTTCCTTGTTTGGCTAGGGTTGCATTACACACTGAAAGAAAAAATACAGGAATATTATTGTGTGTGTTTTACAGAGAGGTTTCATGAAAGGAGGAAAAGCTTATCGCTCAACACTTTCATGAGTTCCATTTAGACATCCAACAGCTCACTGGAAAACCACAAAATATACTAAGAGCTCATTTTTTTATGCAGCATTTCCAAAGGTTTTTTTTTTCCATTCATAGACTGTCGTGGACTTTGATTTCATTTTGAAAGCTAATTTCTCATGTATTTCTGTGTTCTTGCTTCCTTCCTTTGCCCTCTCGCCCCTAAGTTCACCTGTACCCTATTACCCCTCGTCCTCGTACAGCGTATTCCTCCTCAGTCTTTAGCTGTGTTTGCATTGCCCACTTTTTCGCTCACTCGCTCTATTATACAGTATTTCCTACGTGGCAGACTAACTGGTGAGCAATTGCAGACAGCTGTTGTTACATTACATGGGTGTACCATTCTTACATAATCGTGAACCTCATATTCGTAATTATCTTTGATGCTAAAACAAGGGCAAAACATCTGCATCCCATTTGAGGCCCTGGACGTATCAACTTTGCTATTTACTTTTTAAGTAAATGCGTATTGTAACTGACATATCTCTGCACAGCGTTTAAATAAAGATGTAGCCCACAAATCTGTGCACACCTAATTTTTTTACAACATAAATCAGCTAAACTGCGTCCACTTACAATAGCATGACAAGGCTGCATCTGCGGTTTAATGTCAGATAATTAAAAAAAAATAAATTTTTCTTTTAAAACAGCAGCATCCCCACACACTCATGGGAATATTTTACATGAAAGGTACTTAACAACATATTACTAGCATATTTATAGTTGAGAGTGAGCAGCTAAAGTGGTTCTGTTTTCTTTTGTTTTTAAATCATTCTGCTCAGGAGGACACGCTGCATCATGAAGAGACTCACAAAGATTGCGCTCCAGCGCAGGATTGTCGATGGATTTAGTATCCTCTGTACTTGTGTGTTAGGTCATGCTTTTGTAGCAAAGTGTTTAAAGATTTCAGACAGCATAAGGCAATGACTTACCCACGATACAGTCTGCTTTATGGGGAATTAATGCATAATTCAAAAACATTTTTCTGTGTTTTTTTTCTTCAGCCAGTTGCTGGATGTCTTTTGCTCTGTGCATTTAGTCTTTAAGTGCCTTTTCATTTAAATACCTGCCCATATTTCATTTCATATTGTCTGCATTTGGGTCAGCTTTATTTGCTAATTGCAGAGGTGACAACAGACTCGGTGCTCATAGACATTTGTTCACATTAGCTTGTTGATTTGATTCAATTCTGTTGGCAAGAAGAAACCATTGGCAATGAAGTTAACCAAGTGTAGCGTAAACAAGGTTAGTTTGACAGTGGCTGAAAAATGGTCAATGCCAAGCAGTAATCAATTACTCATTACACGTTAATCACTGGAAAAACATACAAGATTGTATTAATTGCTCATCAGCAAAAGAAATATATTACATTATTCAAACCATCACATCTGATCTCGCGTTAAACATGTGAAACTAGAAAGCAGAACACTGATTCTCTTGCAGCTTCCTTGTAATGACTGCGCTGTTATTGCGCACATTAAATGCTTTATTTTCAGTTGTCACGTTGCAGAAGTAGGTTTGCCCCAGGCCACAAAGTCATCACAGAGCTTTAAAAGTCCACAAACGTGGCGCAATAATCTGAGCAGTCTTAAGCTTCAACAGACTTTAATTTCTTAATTTTGCACAAAAATATGCACCATTCTGACCACACAAACACATGCTGATTAAAAAACAGCTCTGCACTCAGAGTTAATCTTCTCTACTTTCGGCCTTTGCCGAGCAACATTTTTTTATTTTTATTCTTATTGATTTTTCACCACACAATCTTTTCAATGCTTCATTTTCTAATGTACATCACCAGTGGAGCTTCGAATCAAACCGACTCAAATGTCTCCATTTGGAATTCATACAACAAAATTTTATGTACTTTTTTTTTTTTATCTTTACTCGTTCATTTGAGTTTGGAAACACTAAAATCATTTGGTCATTGTTAAACACCAAAAACATCAACAGATTTAACTGCTGGACACAAACCCCAGCATCAGTACTGGCACTGTGAGCCTCACCCTCTGCAAGATTTTACAGCATTATAACAACATAATAACTTTAAACTATTTGAGGGTTTGCTCCTGAGAAAGAACAATTATGCTCAGGCAACATCATGAGTTGTAAAAAAAAAAAATTCAAGTGCAAATGAAAGTAAGAGTTATTAGTCTTTCTGCATACACATCAATATATCAGTTGACTCTAATCACAGCAGCGTGGTGGATCCACACTCAAACCGAGGTTTTCCACTTACCACAAGACTCGGCACGTTGTTTATAAAGCAGCATCAGCTTTGTTCATGAGGCATTAATATTATGACTGGAACATGTCGCTGGCCAATCAGACTCCTCGGTTAAAGCTGCCTGTTGTTTTATAGTTTCCTTTTGCTTGCTTTGCAAACAGAATACATGCTGGAAAAAAAAAAAGAAAGGGAACTGCAGTGTTCTGTAGGTCACTGACCCAAATAAAAAGCCCCCCTCCCATGATTTCACTTGTGAGGATGCATATACACACACCCCTGCAGACTCACAGGTCAAACCTTATAGGGCCAGTGTAGATATATGAGAGGCAATGTAAATAAATACCAAACAAGCTGGACTCCTGTTTTTTTAACAAGCTGGACATTATTCTACAAAGCAGGCAGTCTGGAAATGGGTCTGAAGTGGTGATGTTAAAACTTTAAAGGTAGCAGTAAGCAGGAGCAGATGGAGACAGCGGGCGAGTCTTTTGTGGCTCTGCGCAAATGTTTGCTTTTATTATTTGGCCGTCTTTACTGTTCCCTGTAAAATTCAGATTTTGTGAACATCGTCATCGCCATAAAATGCAGAACCGAAGAAGTTGTGTCATTAAGAGCTGATGATTTGCAGATACATTTAAAAGCATTTTGTTTAGCTAACCATGCAATAATGTGTTGCTCTTGTTACAGTCGCCTTTGTAGAAAAGGCACGCTGAAGAGATCAGCTGCTGACAGCAGACATCTGTACCTCAGTGCAACCGAACGCTGAAATCTGTGAAAGAAAAGGATGAAAAGAAAACACAAACACCTCCCTGAGAGCTTACACATCAACAAGTTATACTTCATAAATTCCCCATCTGATATTTATTGTACTTGTACTATGCCCACCTGTCTTTTATCCTGCACAGAACAACAGCCCACGGTGCAGCCAACAGATGTGAAGCATTTCCATAGAAGAAAGCTGAGGAGAAAAACATCCTTGCAGCTGGAATGCATTCTGGTTATGACCGCTGAAATAGCAGGCCTCGTTATTCATCAGTTAATTAGTGCAGATTGCACCACATGAAGGTTGCATCACTGTTTGTTTGAGTGATCAACATGCTGTAACTGATATTTGGTGAACATTTAATTTGAGGAGGGATAGTGGATATATTGAACAAAGGATGTAGAAGAGGGACCTGTCAGGCAGGAGGAGACGGGCACGGAGGAGGTTCATGGACGTAGTGAAGGAGGACATGCAGTGTTGGTGTGACAGAGCAGAATGCTGGGGACAGGGTGGCATGGAGGCAGATGAGCAGCCAAAACTGTACATGACTTCCTCTCTTATCATCAGGCTGTTGCCGGCTTCCCGTTTTGTTTGCAGCATTTAAACAAGAAGGTTCTTTGTGTCAGACAGCAGAGATAAAAAAAAAAAACCGCACCGGTAATTTTCCAGCTCTGTTAAACGAAGGTATTCTCATGTGCAGACTGGGTCTGTATGAAGTTAATTAGATAAACATCACAGAGAGGGTTGTTTTTGAGAGTTAAGCACTTCTTGTGAAATGCAAGCCTTTGTGTGTGTGTGTGTGTGTGTGCGTGCATGTGTGCGTGTGTGTGTGTGTGGTACAGGACTGTGACTGAATAGGCACATCTGTGCGGTCTGTATTCAGATTTTCACCTCCTGCATCACAGCGCAACGGCACAGAAGAAAGTGATGGGGAACAAACTCAGTCTGGTCATAGTCATGACAACAGATAGAAAGATGGTCACATTAGGTCTTGCAACAAAAAAATGACTTTGTGTTCATTTTTTTAGCTTTGCCTGTTAGTCTCTCTGTGATTCGCATTACTCCCAAACACAGGAACATTGGTCTCGTCCTCTTTAATCTCAGCGCCATCAGCCCAACTCTCCCACTTAAGAACTGAGTGGCTGAAATATTATGAGCTATGATTTGAATTCAGGTGCAGTGATGATACTCAGCAATAAAAATAAAACACCTACAGTAAAATACAGTCAAATGTAAAGCTGGGGTTTCTTTTTCTTTTTTCAGATCACTATAAAACACGTCTGAAACTGTCAGCTGACCTCCTGCAGATCACATGTTGAGCCCAAAACATTTCCCGTAACATCATTGTCACATCATCATCTGACTCCCATTATTGGTTTACTCTTATTTATTTATTTTCCCTGGCAGGCGAGCAGAGCCGAGGTGACGCAGAGTCGACGCAGTCTGCTGCCTGGAAGTGCTGCGTGAGCACGAGGAGACAGCCGCTCACAAATTACACGAAGGCTCATAATGACCCAATTTAAAATGCGTTCAGCACACACCCACCAATACGTGGAAGAAAATTTTTACGATTCTTTGTAGCATTTTTTTATTAACGTCTTTGATACGTGCTTTATTATTGTGACATTCTCGATGCCTGATAACTACGGCTGTGAGAACGGGAAAAATATCACTTTATATTGATTTGATTCTTATTTCTCACAATTTTGTGCAATTGTTCCATTAAACAGGAGAACGTTTAAAAAAAATATTAATATTGTAATTTGCATAGGATTGTTTTAATGTGTACTTACAAAAAGGGACCAAAATTGTGGAGGTTTCACAACATATTAAATGAAATGTGTGCAGCCCTTGTAGGATTACCCAAGGAAAATCATAGAATTTTGACATTAATCTAGTTTGGATGTGGTCAGTTCTATTGTTTCAGTTGTATTTCTCCCACAACAAAGTATTTAGAAAATGAGGCTCATGAGAGATGCTGAATTGGCTTGACATTCTTCAGAATTAAAACCACAAGTGGCGCCCTTTCACAGCATTCCTCAACTGTCTCAACGTTTTGTGGAGTTCAAAAAAATTTGAGTTCGTGCAGATAGGCCTGACAGCAAACACAACAATATAGATAGTCTGAGTAGAAACAAATCTCATCTGCTTTTACTTAAACTGGCCCGTTGTTTACACAGAGAACAGAGAGGCACACTGAGTCCAGCTGCATCTCCGTTGTAGTGCTCAGCAGCCCTCCCTGCAGCTGCAGCCGTGCACCATGCTGCTCCACTGAAGGCCCGGCAAACACCCGCTAGGGTGGTGCAGATGTGCGCTAAGATGCAACGTATTTTCAGATACTTTCATTTTGCTGTCATCACCTTCAGTCCGAGCGTGTTGGAAAATAGTGGCAAGTGAATCCTTTCCTATTTGTCAGAGTTTAGATCAAGACAAAGCAGAAACAAGTGATGCAATTTGTGAGGATACATTTTAAAGAGAAGAAAAGTCATTAAGGGGGCTGCAGGAAAATTATGGCACGGGGGACCGAGGGTGAGAAGGTCAAGTGAAATCAAAATGATTTATACAGCACGATAAATGACAAAATAAGAAGTAAGACAGAAACTCGGGATATAAATTTAAGAACAATATGAAAATTATAAGATTATTCTGAAATAAAATATTTGCATTTAAAAGCAAGTGAAGCAGAATAAATCATATAAAAACACGATACCTAGTTACAGGATCAATTTGTAGATAAATGATGAAATGGAAACAAAAAACATGCCAAAACTGCTAAAACGAGCATGTCCTGAGATTCCTGAGTCAGGAGATGCCTGCTGTTTGATTGTGACGGAGCTCGAGTACTTTTACCTTCTACCTGTGAAAATGCATCCGTGCCATGAAAACAAAAGCAGCATTTTATGTTTATCATTACTTGAAGCAAAAGTCATTATTCGTGAATACATTCCAGTTTGTCTTTGTAAAATACCAATCTGAGCCAAAGGAGCAATGGTTTGCTGTGGGCGTTGGTGCTGATTAGTTGGTTTGAGCAGCCTGCCAAAGCTTTTAGACAGTTTCTAGTGTCTTCAAATGGATCCTCAACAACTCTAAACATGCCAATATGTTTACATGGTTTTTTTCCCGCCACACCCTCAGGAACATGAACGCTGTTGGTGTCAAATTCAATCCACCGAGCATTTGATCCAGTTCAGTTGGACTTGAGACCTCTGGCCGTGCTGTGATTTCAAGGCCCAGAGCCACCTTAGCCAGAGGGGTTAAAGTTCTGAGCTGGCACAAAAGGGCGTGAAGCCTGGTCTAATCGTGACATGCTGTTCATTAATCATGGTCACAGACGCTTCTAATAAAGAAAAGGAGGCGGATCTGATCCTAGCTCTGGTTCTCTGATCCTCTACCAGGTTTGCAGTGGGCTCCAGATGTGAGGGTGGACTGTGAAGTCACTCACACACCCATCTACAAGCACGCAAAATGCCTTGTGCATAACATGATGTGCAACGACGCACATGTTTGCTCTGAAACAATGCAGGCCAAATGTGGCTCTCTTGTGTTGTCAAGATGGAGGCAAAAGTGATCACCTGAGAAACAGCTGCTGCTGTTGCTGCTGATGTCATGACCATCTTCACACAGTGTTTTCTTCTGTCTGATGAATCAATTTAATGTTCATTGCATGAATACAAGGGCGCACACCCAAACTCTGCAGCCGACTTTGATTCATGTTGATGTGATCTCACTGACAGTCACCCTGTTTCACAGGTCTTCAGTTACAGTTTCAGCCTGCACGTGTTTTGCCTCAGATATCCACTAGATGGCGATATTCACACAGCTGTGTTAATGTGCGTGCCGAGCAGAGCTGATGGATGGGTTCGTTCACGGTTTTCTCCCTCTGAGGAAAACTGACTTCAAAACATCTTGAAAAGCAGAAGTGAACGTGCAAAACTTAAAAGAAAGTGGTGCAAAATGTAACATCTTTCTCTCACAAACCACAGTAGACATACGTCACCTGTAATGCACGTGTGTGTGTGTGTGTGTGTTATTATTTGCACATTATTGGAAAATCTGTTTAAAATGTTGCACTTATGGGCCTGTTTTTAACAATGCTTTACTTACCTTCAGCAAAGCAGTGATATCGCCAACATTAAGGGCGAGCGTGTGCACCTTTGTTTGTACCTGTGTTGCCGTGATTTTGAGTTTCCCGCTAATCGTGCTTGCGTGATTCTAATTCGTGTCAACAAACAAACAACAAAGTTTCACTTGTGCAGTGAAAACAGCCATCGGAAACTGAAAGTGTTGTTGCGACTATTGTTCACCAGTAATTGCTTCACAATTAAGTTCTTATTGAAGACACGTGTTTCCTTCACTGCATTAGAACATGTGAACCTTTTTTCGCAGGGCTGAGTCACTGCTGGCGGCGCTGCAGCTGCACTGCTCATACAGCTTTCACAGGTGTAACGACGATGGCTGCTTCTGCAGTGCTTTAATGGAACTGAGCCACCTTTTATTACACGTTTGCCTCCCATACGTCTGCCGATGACTCCTCAGCTGCTCAAAATTCAGTGAAAAAGGTGATCCTCACTTTTATATGTTTAACTGTGCCGGATATCATAAGGCCTTGAGGCAATCAGACGTAAAACACAATATTTACGAGTGTTTTAAGTTGTAAATCGGTCGGATTTGACCTGAACACGACAGGAGGGCTTGCAAAAGAAGAATAAATCTGGCCTATGTTTTAATACCATGAGTCAGTTATTCAATTTTTCTATTTTCATAGCTTTATCGTGCTGGCTTGTGAAAAAAATCACCATATATGTCAACCAAAAGCCTTGTGATCAGGTCATTACTGAGTGTCTTGTGCAAAACATACATTTTTCAGTTGCAGGAAAAATCCGAGGTTAGCCAAGCCTTTCACGAGTTCCTCATTCATATTGTTAATTTTATATTAATGCGTTTTATATTTTGCTCAGTGGCTGTCTTGTGGCTCACCTCTGCATTGTTTTAAGAGAAAGAAGAACAATATGCGGATGTTGCCCTTGAAATGATGATATTTTGGCTTTACTGACAAAGCTCAGACTCTGGGCTTACCTGCATGTTTGGTGAACCGAAGATAATTATTATTTACCACCTGTATTTAGTACCTGATGTGAGACGACCAAGTCTCTGACAGAAGACCTGCTGCACCTTATTTTGTATTTACAGGCAAAGAAAGGAAATGGAAACCATAACGTTGTAATTTTAACGTCATTGTGGGCGCTTGTCTTTGAAGACTGCTGATACAATCTGCAGTAAAGCGCTGAAAGGCAGCCGCTTCCTTGGAACAACATTAATTTACTGCCCTCCGCATCCATCATTAAAAAGTTTCGGTCAGACTTTTATCATTACAGCTCAGTGACCAAAGCAACTCAGCACTCAGTACATGTGAGGAGACAGTGTGTGGGAAGCTGTTTTGTTCACCCCCCGATGGACTTTTCCTTTGTTCCTGACACAAACTTTTTAATCTTGCTTGTCATGAAGGTGCAGCAAAACAGTCGGTTTGAGAACGTGGGCGGCACGCTTCAGCGTTCAATTTAGTCTAATAAAGCAGAGAAGGGGGGCACGTCACCACCGTCCCAGGTCTAAAAGGCCCCGCTGTCTCTTCAGGTGAAGGCAGGTGCTCGGTGACAGGCGGTAAATGTCAGAACGTGGGTCTAGTGAAGGCAGCCAAGCGAAGCAGTGAGTCACGGATGTCTCCTGCGGTGCTGTGATGTTCAAACTCCGTGAGGCCAGAGATCATTACTGTCTAAATCACTGAGGGGCCATATCCTGTCTATGCAAAACCACACAGACCATCAGTGAGGCTTTTGCCGTCACACAAAGAAATACAACTTTGCAGGATGTTCTGTTTCAGAGGGGAATTATTAATAATGTCTACCCAGAGGTCGTTCGGAGAGGTGAACAGAAAGGAGTGGACACGCTGTGGATAATACAGTATTTTAGATTTAATTTAAAAAAAGAAAGAAACCACCATGTCTGAAATCAAACGTTATTGAAGACAGCAGCCTTTGTAATGAAATATTTACAGAATATTGCTTAATGCTTCTAAATTTATGTAAGAAAACAGGCTCCTTTGTGTGTGAGTCAAACATGTTTTCTTTGATTCTCGTGCATCGTGGTTAGTTTTACATTTGCTCATTTGTCTTTTTGCCTGCCTGTGATTTGCATGCTTGCCAACCGTCTGACTAAACATCAAAGTCTGAATGTTTTGGTCATTTCCCCAGGTGGCCATTACACAAGTTCAGGAAAAAAAAAAGTGACTATAAGTGGTCTTGAATTAGATACGTCTAGTAACTAAAAATGAGAGCTTTCCATTTTAAATATGCTGTTTCTAACATCTTCATAGGGAGCCAGGCTTTAACAGGCTCGTGAGCTGGATTTGCCTCGCCAGACCATCACTGACCCACCACCAAACAGGCCGAGCTGGACGATGTTACAGGCAGCATAACGTTCTCCACGGCTTCTCCAGACACTTTGATGTCTGTCACATGATCAGGGTGAACCTGCTCCCATCTGTGAAAAGCACAAGGCGCCACCGGTGGACCTGCCAGTTCTGGTATTCTGTGGAAAATGCCAGTTGGGCTCCACGATGCCGGGCAGTGAGCACAGCGCCCACTAGAGGACATCGGGCCCTCAGACCACCCTCATGAAGTTGTTTCTGATTTTTTTTTGGTCAGAGACATTCACACCAGCGGCTGTTGGAGGTGATTTTGTAGCTCTGCAGTGCTCATCCTGCTCCTCCTCAGGAGCAGATCCTGGTCCTGCTGATGGGTTAAGGACCTTCTACGGCCCTGTCGAGCTCTCCTAGAGTAACTGCCTGTCTCCTGGAATCTCGTCCATGCTCTTGAGACTGTGCTGGGAGACACAGCAAACCTTCTGGCACGTATTGTTGTGCCATCCTGGAGGAGGTGGACTGTCTGTGCTGCCTCTGGAGGGTGCAGGTATCTCCTCATGCTGCCAGTAGTGACACCGACTCTGGCCAAATGCAAAACTAGTGAAATAACAATCAGAAAAGATGAGGTGAAAACATCAGTGGTCTACAACTGTAAAAGCATTGTAGTTTGGGGGTTGCCTCATTGTTGCCCCTCTAATGCACCTGCTGATAATTTCATTATCACCAAAGCAGCTGAAACTGATTGACAAGCCTCTCTGCTTCCTCACTGACCAGATCAATATTAACGAAGTGTAACTGACTTTATGCTAAACTCTGATTTAAAAGTATTCCTTTATTTATTTACTTAGACCAGCGTATTAAAGAAAAACAAGTTTTTATCCATTCAGAATGGTTATGTCAGAATAATCCAGTCACGTTTGCTTATTATCAAGTTTGCAGTTTAAAATATGAACATAATACATTTTGTGATTGGCATTTGGTCTTATCGCCGTCACTTACACAACTTAATGGTTTAAGTAAAAGTGAAAAATGTGTCTCTCAGCAACAGATTAAGGGAACCTGAGTTGCAGAGTTGCTGCAGGCCCACACAGAGAGAAAACTGCAAACAGATCAGCAAAATCTCATTTAGTCACTGAAGCCTCCCTCAGGAGGGTGGGCACATCAGAGGAACGAGGGAAGAGGAGCACGACTGTATCAGATGCTTTACAGCCTCACACGCACAGGTTTTATTTCATGTCCTTTTCACTAAACAGGTTTTTTGCACTTTCATGTTCAGCTGATTTATTCCCATTACAGCACTGCAGAAGCACTTGGGGGTAAAGGAAGTGTGTACACAGGGTGCAAATAATCCACTAGTGGACTTACTTTATTTACCAGTCGCATTTAGTGATCTTATTTTTATTTTACATCACAGTTCAAGAAGACAGATATAAAAAGGCTCTAATGTTGTGCTTGTGTAAAAAGAAATAGGCTGAATAAATATAGCAACTAAAGGTTTAACAGGGGACCAACTATATGAAATTATAATCTGGCATTTGAAGCAAATCTGGAGCATTTTTCGGCCTCTTTCATGGACAGAAGTCACAGCTCAAGCAAGCAGATGGTGCAAAATACCGAGCGAGGAAAGATTTGTTTTGAAAGATGAGAAAAATGCACAGCAGGAAGCCCAACGCGATGTAAGCGTAATTAGGTGTGAGAATGTGTTTTCCATCCATCACACGTCTACATTATTGTGACAGCTTTGCAAGTCACAAGCGCATAAGACACGACTCTTTGTGTGGATGTGTGGTAATAGTCACATTCAGCTGGTGATCTCATATGACGTGAGATCACCCCAGGAGCTGGATTACACCACCTTGTGATTGCACATCCTTTGGATATTTATAACTCTTGGGAAGGACATCACACACTGGCAACAGGAAACGGGGACTGAAAGATTTTGTCATGAACGATGCATTTACCACGACATCCGTGTCAACACCAAATAATCCGAATGCAGGCAGGTTTAGTCCAGCGGGCAGGTTTCAGTGGCCATCATTTAACAACTGTCTGTGTGGAGTTTTACATCTAAATTTAAATAATTGACTTTTATGTCATTGAGCACAGAGCCTTCAGCTGTGAAGTGAAAAAGTCACAATCCTGGCTGAGGACATCAGTCAGTTATTCATTGCATCTGGAGCTGCTCCAGCATTTATCTCAGGGATGTCATTCACCGCAGTCAGCTATTCAGCTTCACGTTACATTAACCCATCCATCCATCCATTTTCTTCCGCTTACCCGATTCTAGGTTGCGAGGTTGGCGAGATGGCTATCCCAGCTGTCATACGGCAAAATTGTCCATCCATCAACTCTTGCATTTCATATTGTCCAGTTAAAAGTAAACAGTGAAGACCTTTTTTAAGAAATACTGACTAGTTTCAAAAGCCTCTTTAAGCTACGTATCTCAGCAACTACTGCGTGGATTAATTTTAACATTCATGTTTCTCAGGTGATTAATGCACAGTATCAGGACTGGCATCAATATGAGGCTACAAAGGGGTGAAGTGACAAATTAACGGGAGAACCTACAATCTGAGCTGTGACATCGTCACGCACTTTGTCAATGACACAGCCCAACACAACAATACAACAATACAAGCACATAATGGTAAGCAATAATAGATAAACGGCATAAATAGGTAAAAAGGTAAATAAATACTACAAAAAAGAAAATAAATCATCCAGACACCACATTCAAGAATCCTGCTTGGTCGAAGCTCACAAATGTTGTTATTTTAGCAAAGTGGGTTAGGGTATATCCTA
The DNA here is from genome assembly GCA_015106715.1 of Bujurquina vittata. Taxonomy (NCBI): domain Eukaryota; kingdom Metazoa; phylum Chordata; class Actinopteri; order Cichliformes; family Cichlidae; genus Bujurquina; species Bujurquina vittata. The sequence continues at coordinate 15,544 of VUQK01006666.1, read as the reverse complement.
CTCAACCTTATTGGTGTGAGATACAGTCCATACATAAATTTATAGTCATTTTGTTACAGGACAAAGAAGATGATCCATTGTGGTATATAATGTCTCATTGGTCATCACTAAAAACTCAACCCACATCCTTCTGCTTGACTGTTTTCAGCGGTCAAGGAAGAACTGCAATGTTCTGAAAGAGTACTGTAAATTCCTCTTACTTGATGTAGAGCTCATCAGTATTTCATCCATCTGTGACAACCACAAAGACAATGGTCCTGTTCTTTTTAAGGTGTTTGTTACATTACCAATGTGAAAATATTTATAAAATTGCCTTCTTCCAAAAAAATTGTTGAAACTGATATATGCCATATTCTTTCCAATTTGAGAGCAAGGATTTTTTGAAGGTGGCATGTCTGGATTGGAGGATAGAGGAGGCAATATAGAGATTCCAGTACAGGATGCACAAAATTTCTTTCCATCTTGCCGAGGCCGTAGACTACTATAGATTATTTAGGTTCTTAATATTGAAGGGAGGGTGTTAATGTTGGTAATAGATGGTAAAGAGGTCAGCAGAATAGGGAGGCAGAGTTCTTCTTCGCTATCTGCCAATAATGTGGTTGGAGGTCTGGAAGTCCCAGTCCACCTGTCTCTTTTGGTTTAATTTAAGTTTTAAAAGCTATTCTAGGTGAAGATTTTTCCAAATAAAGGAGCGCAGTAATTTTTTCAGATACTTACAAAATTTGGGAAACACAGGAGATGGCACATTGATTGTGGGGTGTGGTGCTGCTTTCTTTTCTAGTTCCTTGTTTTCAGTGTCAAGTCGGTGTGTCTGTTCCCTGTTGTGACTTCCTGTTTTATTTTGATAGTCACCTGGTCCCTGTCCGTTGTATTCAGTTTTGCTTCCCCTGGTCTCGTCTGGTAATTCGTATCTCCTGTTTTTCCACCTGTTTCCACTCCCCTCATTAAGCCCTCTTGTTATTTAAGTCCTGTGTTTCCTGTGCCTCTTGTCGCGTTAAGCCCGCTCGTGAGTCCTGCGTTTTGGGGTCTACCTGCTCTCGCCACACAGCGCTTCATGACGGGTAGTATGTTCAGTTTTAATTACATTAATTCAGCCCAGGAGAGGAAATATTCCAATACTTTAACTCTTCCTTAATTTTTTTTTTTAAATAAAGGCAGGTTGTTTATATGATCCACAAAGTTTGGGGGACACGTTTACATCTAGGTATTTAAATCCACTTTGTTCCCAGCTAAATGAGGCTGCTGGCAAGGTCATCATAAGAGCATTAGATTTCTCAAAGTTAATTATACAGCCAGATATTTTTCCAGATTTTTCGGTTGGATCTAATACTGGTAGAAATGGGTTCTCTGAATTAGTCAAATATAAAATAATGTCGTCGGCATATAACAAGATTCTGTTATTTTTGCAGTATCAAATTAAAAAAATCTCCCTGCTCCACCTGACTGCCTCGGCCAAGGGTTCAATGGCCGAACCAAAAGGGAGACAGTGGGCCGCCTTATCTGTTTTTACATATTTGGCCTTACGAGACACATTTTCTTTCCCTTTGTTTGTCTTTTGCTTTGGATGGTTGATCCAAGGTGCTTAAACTCATCCACCTTCACTACCTCTGATCTCTAAGTAAAAATGTCTCCCTTATATTCAGACGTGAGTTGTCTGACTGAAAACTAGTGACTGAGCCCCTACAATAATGAAAGTGTTTCAGCCTCATCACTAAAGAGTCAACATTACAATTCAAAGCGAATATGAAAATATTTTTTCCACATCAAATACCACTAAATTGTGAAAGTGGGAACATTACAAACATCAACGATGAGCTCGTATTCACGAGACACCAAACATCATCACAGCTGATTGAAAGAGAGTTCATTTTATTGTTTAGACCACTGCTTTTTGTTTTCTTTGTGTCCCTGAACACACCATCAGGAAATAATTTCACTGGCTGATAAACCTTTAACAGATTCAACTTATACTTGGAAAAAAATATGCTTTATTGATGTTTTTAAATCTTTTAAAACATCTACAGTTGAGACAACACAGACCACCGCAGGCATCCACATGATCAGTATGCTACACACACAAACACGCAACCTCTTGCTAAAATTAAATAATCACTATTATATGTGTGAATGCTCACAAATGATAAGTGTTCACACATTTACAGCAGCTGTAATTTTTTTCAAATATCTTTTAATATGAAGTTCTTATTCAAAACATTAACTCGTTTCCTTAGTTTTGGTGTCGTGTTTTTAACCCTTGATATTTACTTCTTTTTTTTTTTTACCGTAACTCCTGACCACTGCAGTGCAGTGACCAAATCCAACAACAAAAGAGCCACACTCGATGATGGATCAATTGTAGGCAATAAAGTTTTGTAACACTACAACAGTAAGTCATGCTGCCACAGTCAGACAAAATGGGGAAAAAAGGGGGTCTGAAAAAAGGAATTTGACAATAATTTGCTCTGCATTAGTGTTAAATATACATAGTTGTAAGCATGATATATATATTTTTAAGTTATGCATTAGCTAATATAAAACTAAAATGTTTAACTAAATCCATGTCCTCTCATTTTTATTTCCAGTAGCCATGGAGAAGAGTTGGAGTAGTAGAATATGGACGAATACTGACATTTATGTACAGATGCATACAATGAGCAGTGGGAACACACTGTAAATGCTTTGTAAGAGTCAACATTAACATTCATAGCCTCTGGTCACAATACAAACAGTGCAACATCCATGATAACAGCTTTATAGACTACAGCTTTGAGAAGTCACAGTGGAAAGAATCACAAAATGTGTGGATTCAAAATATCATTTCTAATATCATTTCACCTCCTTCCTTACACTTTGTGTCATACTTTGGATGCAGGTGTTTTGTTTTCCTTCTACAAACCTCTAGATGGACATGGACAGTCTAAGTGTTCTCTTCCTTCCACCGAATTAGTAGTTATTTAACTCAGGATTATTTGTTGATAATTGATATGGAAACTATGATCATTGCTACTGAAAATAATAATAATAAAAAAGACCAAAGCAAACACTTGAATGTGCATGAACTGTGTGCATCCCACTCACATGTTTTCCCCCACTGAACTCCACAACAAAGACACTCACAAGGCAGCAAAGGGACAGTCCACAGTGTGCCAATCGGTCACTTTTACAGCGAATCTGACTGGATGCTGTGCCAGCGAGTAGTTTCTATTTGTCCCCGACTGCACGTTTCCCCCCAGTGTCCCTGCCCCTCCTCGGAAACATCACTGCCAATCAGCACGCGGCCCAGGATACTGTTCTTAGTGTAGAGGCGGCCCTGTAGGTGCATGAAGACAACAAAGATGTGACGGGCTTCCTAATATCTCAGTAGAATATAATAAGTTTTAATGACTTGTGCAGAACTTCTACCTGCATGACGATGAATTCAAGCACCAGTGGTAGCTGACTGATGTCACCGGGAGGCAGGTCAAACAGGAATGGAGCGTTCCAGATGGGGTTTGGACCACTGGCCCCTCTAGTCTCCTTAGTACCAATTACCTTCCCATCCTGACGCAAGTTAATGACAACATAGTGGTCTGTTGGGATAAAATTACATCCTTAGTTATGATTATAATCAGATTGTATCCGTTTATTGAATTACATTTCTTTTCTAGAAAGGTCAACAAATGAAAAGGAGCAGCAACATCAGTTACAGGGACATTTTCGGTGTTAACAAACCGAAGCAACCTCACTGCAGGGTCGTGTCGTTACGCTCACATAAAATAATGTGCGCGTGCTTATTTACGTCCCCCAAATCCCCTCTGCCTGTTGCAAATCAGCGTGATCGCTTGAACAATATAATCTCTCAATAATCTACTCTAGCATGCTAATTGGATTCACTATAACTAAAAAAGCAATGTGTGAGATGAGAATCGTGCATCTGCAAAGAGCATTTATGTTTACAGATTTATCTTAAAGCTCACAGGAAACATATAACTGACTGCATGCCTCAAAGTGTCCGTTTAGGTTGTTGTTTTTACTTTGACACAATTTCCTGCTTCCTCCTGTGCTCACCAGCAGGGCCTTAAATCAGACGGCACAGACAGAGGGGAAATGACACCAGGCTGATTGGTTCCTAATCTGATTATATAGCAAACCAATCAGAGATCCCGTCTGTCCGGCCACAGGCGGGCACACAGGAAGCACAGGAGAATGGGTCTGTATATTTACAATGTGATAATTGAACAGTTAGCCCTTCTCTTTTACTTGGAGGAGACGATGGTGCGCTTGATATTTAATACGCCGTCGAGAGATCAAGCAATACATTTCATTAGCATTTCTGGCCTGTCACTTTTTTCTTGTCTGGGATTTCAGACTGTACCAGGTTATATCATTTGGGGAATGAGGAGGGCAGGAGAACCACAAATGAAGTCTAAACTATGCACAAGTCAAAGGGTGCCACGAAATCCCAACACACAGTAAAAATGAGGGCTGGCCCTGCCAGCTGAGGTGGGATCCTGGGTCCCCACGGTGCATCACCAGCCCATAACCCCCTCTGTCAGAGAGGTGGAGTTCGATGATAGGACCTGTAAGATGTTGAACTTTGCCTGGGCAGGAGTGAAGCCAGAGGAAACTCTAGTTAAGGTCTCATGGCCTGCGTATGGGGACAAAAGACTAATCAAACTCTAACTAACTGGGTAGCAGTGTGCATGAATTTATATCAAAAAATTGAAACATTTATTTCTGAAAGCAAGAAGAAATGAATGTTTTTGTTTTGTTTTTAGTTTTCTGTGAAAGTAAAACTTTGTGCAAACGTTTGAAAAGACAAAATGTCAGATTTCACATTCACACTCACACACGCATGGCACGGTCTTTTTTTGAGTGCAGGTAGTTGACTTTTTATCTGTTTTATGCCCTCTAAGATATGTGCATTATTAAGATCCATAGCTTAATAGCTTGTCCAATTTAGGGTCTTTGGGGGGGGGGGGTGACTAATTAGCCTAACAAGCACGTCTGTGGACTGTGGTGGAAACGTCTAGTCAGGTAGAGAGAAAACTCACTTGAGGTGGCAACAATAGTACAACTGCACCAGCCCACCGCATTATTATTAACACAAAATTAATATAATTTTTTTTTTACAAAAACCTTTATTACTGTGATATCACAGTAATCAGGGATTACTACATTAAAGTACTGACAAATACAAAGTCCAAGCAGCACAAAACACCTGCTGCTGCAGTTGACCTTTAATTTGAGGTCTAAGCAGCTTTAATCCGCGGCCTGCTTCGTGGGACGGTTTCCTCTAAAGCAAAACCAAGTGTTCGCGGTGTGGAGGACATAAAATACACATGGTCAAAGCTTTTGGTAATGAAAGCAAACGGTTTAAGTTAGTTAGTTAGTAGGACACTAACTGGACAAACCCACTAGCTCAACTCTGAGATAAAAACCCTGCTGACTTAGCAAATAATGTGCTTTAGTGTTGCCCTTGTGTGTGTTTGCTGTAGCCTAAAATAGTAACTGATCCCAGTCAACTGTGAGCCCGGCTATCACCAGCAAGAGTCAGTGTGGGTTTATTTTAATGATAACTTTGATTAAGATTGGACTTAAGGAAAGCAACAGCAAAAACAGTCTCTTTCACTATTAAAGCGGGATGACGTCATCTTCACCTGGAGTTCCTGGGATCCGTGTGAGCTTGGCCAGATTCTCAGCCTTCCGAACCATCACCTTGATGCGCTGGGCCAGACTCTGGTACTGCAGCAGGATGAGCAGTTGCCCCAAAGCCCGAGGCGTGCACACAGAGCTCTTCCTGCGTCCCAGCGTTTCCTGAGAGCTCAGACTCTAAGGGTAGAAAGCAGGAGAAGCCCAAGGGGTAAAGACTAAATGTGAGACTTAGCAAGAAGGGAGAAAGTTTTCCTTCACTCAGCAGATGTTCATTTCATATGTTTGGGAAACTGGGGGATAAAATAAAACCAAGAGAAAAGAGCCGAATCAAGCCGCAAAAAGCCGAAATGGAATGCATGTGAATGTGCTTCCACAGCAGCGTCAGCGAGCGAGTCGATCAAAGCAGTAAGACTGAGATCTGTGAGGATCAATGTTTCCGTTCTCATCAAAGGGAGTCGCTGTGAATCACTGTCAATAGAAAGAAACAGGTTGAAAATTTAAATCTGAATCAGCTACTGCAAAACATCATTAGCTTCACCTGCCAGAGGAACTCAGCGGGGCTAAATCTGTGTCACGTTTTCACTCACTAAAAGCAAGTCAATGATATTAGAGGTTGGCTTGAGGACTCCATTTGACCGCCCAGCCTAAAACAATAAAGACATCCATGCACCGAGGATAGAAGTAATGGCTCATCTGAAAGTCTGATGCTTTCCATCTGAGTTCGTGTCAGGTTTCATTAGCTTGTATTGGTTGGAGACTGGTGAGTCACGGGCTGCTGCCAGGCTGCTGAGCGTTAGCCCGTCAGCGTCTTGCTGATGCCGGGTAGCAGAGGGTGCGAGCAATTTCATTCAACAAGTGAGCTTCGGTTCACCGCCTCGGACTTTTGCTAGAGCTTCACCTCAGAGACCGTCACATCCCAACACCGTTTTAGTGGGAATGAGAGGCTCATTCTCTGATTTTCTGTCATACATGGACAGTTAGGAAAGTTAAGTTTTTGACAATGACACTTTTTTTTGTAGTCGTTTTGCCTCTCCGTGAATTTTAAATCAAACAATTATTTATTACTTTTTAGGAATTACAGACATTTTTACACAAAGTCCAAATTTTCAGAGCCTCAAAATTAAATTGAACAAGTGACTGGCAAGCAGATTAATGGCCCAGGTGAGGTATGTCCCCACATTTATTCCCAGTGTTGACCTTGCTGTCAGTAGCTATTCCCTGAAGCTCTCAATATGAGGTCAGTGCAGGTGAAGGCTGAAAACCCCAAATAAACCTGGTCATTATTGAGCCCCACCCCACTGCTGTTGGCCTGGGAAGAGGGCGGCTTTAAGGGGAGAAAATCAGATATAAGGTGCACTGAGGAGCTGCACCCAGTGTGAGATAGACAAGGATTATTTTGAACCGAATTATGCAAAGCTCCTGCAGTCCAAGAATGAGGAGAATATAAAACTGAAAAAGAGCGCTGCGCAGTTTGCAGCTACATCTGGGGAAGTACTGGTCATAAAGACCGATTCTTAACTGCAAATCTAAATATTCAACATTATTTTTTGCCTCATCAGGAGATGAACCCTTTGTGCTTGTGTAGGTCGTCCCTTCAGAAAGTCTCCGACACATTTTGTCTCAGAATGTCTGAGAAAGAAAACAGTGAATGTTACGACTCAGGATTAAGATACAAAATGTGTCTGCAAGCGCAAATATGGGGCTGTTCGAGAATAGTTTCCATAAACAGGTTTTATGACCAGATCATTAAAAAAATCTCTCATTTTCTAAAATGTACCAAAAAAAAATCCCAAGACAAATTTATTTATTTTACATGAAAATATTGTCTTGTGTAATTTCCTGGCTGTTTTTGCAAACAAGACTATGAAAGTCTCTGCTTAATCTCCAATGACATAACAAACAGATTCTATGAATCATCCACTCCAAAGAACAGAAGCCTAAAAAGACTCAGAAGCTTTTTTCCTCCTACCTAACTTCTGTATATCAGTGGAAACAATCAACTGCATGTAAGCGGCAACTTCAATAATTTATACCAGCTTCTCAATACACTGGTTCAATTGAGGTTTATAAAATCACAGCACAACAGTTGCCTTAAGGCACTTACAGTATATTTTAAGGTAAAGTGCTCTTTCAACCACAGCCGGCCCTCCAAGCTTAGTCACAGACTTGGCAACATCAGGAAGAAGTGTTTGTTTTACGGCAGTTTGACACATTAACCTTCAACTTATCAGCAAGAAAGTCACAAGTTTGTATTTTTATCCTTCTTTGAATCCCGGCTGAAGCTGAAGCTGAAGAAATGCAATCAAAATGCTGTTTATTTTTCCTTTCTTACTCCCACTGACTGGAGTTAGTGGAAATTTGCCGGGGGTTGCTATATGACGGTGATTAAAAATGAAAACAAAAGAGTGCATTTGCAGGAAAAAAATCCAATAAAAATTGCTGGTAAACCTGATCGCGCCGCTTTTGCTTGAACTCCTGCCAAGCTTTGCCCCCATTCCCATAAAATGTCAAAATAAGTCATGTAATGCAGATGAATGATCATCAAAACCTCCGCTGGTCCATTACACTGATTACAAAAACTGCTGAATACAGAATGAATACAGAAAATGCCGACATTGCAAGACAGCCACCGGTGCACGGCCCACATGCAAACATGGAGTGTGCTCTGTGTGCACGCGCAGTCACGAGGCACACGAGGTAGCTGCTGAGAAAGGTGAAGGTGTGTGAAGTGTTTGAAATCAGGCATAAAGGTGGGAGGCTGAGGTGGGTACACCTGCCTCTTTGTCGCCTTACTGTAGAAAGGGAGATGGGCCACCCCAACAAGACCCCAGCACGTCTCAGAGTGGCCCAAAACATTTGGACCACCTCCCTTCAAAAACTTGTTATTAATGCTTCCTGGCAGAGCATCGGCAGAGGCCACGGCGTGGGCGCGCTGCCAATTTGCTGCACTCCACTTGTTTG
>VUQK01006665.1:29744-39962 GCA_015106715.1 Bujurquina vittata | reverse complement strand
TGTATGTGAAGCAGTGGGGGGGGGGGTCTTTTAATAATCTCTGCTTTAATGTGTTCACACCACACTGACTGAGTCCTGGTGGGCTGATTCACGTCCCCTCCTCTCTGAAGGCAGAGCAGCACTTAGCATCAGGCTTATGCCGTCAAGGGGAACAAATGTGGCCCAGTGCGATTAAGCTTTTGCTGAGCATCTTCAGAGGTCCAAGCATGGCAGCTCTGATCTGCTTTTCTGGCTCTTCAGACTAAACCAACATATGGCAAATTGATACAAAATGACGTAGAAGAAACTGAGTGCTAGAGGAGCCGGGGGATTGTTTTAGGAGGGCAGCCTTCACACGGAGGGATGGAGACTTGGAAGACCTGAAAATGTCTCCTTTGTCTGTCCGTCGATCAGGAACGACTTCCTGAAGGAAATAAAGATTATGTCCCGTCTGAACGACCCCAACATCATCCGACTGCTGTGTGTGTGCGTGTCATCCGACCCGCTGTGCATGGTTACTGAGTACATGGAGAACGGAGACCTCAACATGTTCCTGTCGCAGCGGGAGATCGAGAGCACGCTAACACATGCCAACAACATCCCTTCAGTCAGGTTAACCACACACACTCACACACACACACTCACACACACACACACTCACCGTGTATGAAACAGCTGACCGTCAGCTCATGCTGCAGTCGGTTTGATTCTCGTCGCTCTCTGCTTCCCCACCTCCAGCCTGTCTGACCTCCTCCACATGGCGGTGCAGATCTCGTCAGGGATGAAGTACTTGGCGTCTTTGAACTTTGTGCACCGTGACCTGGCTACAAGAAACTGCCTGCTGGACCGCCGCCTCACCATCAAGATCGCCGATTTCGGCATGAGCCGCAACCTGTACAGCAGCGACTACTACCGCATCCAGGGCCGGGCGGTGCTGCCTATACGATGGATGGCCTGGGAGAGCATCCTGCTGGTAAGCTTCGGAGGAAAATAGGGAGGACTCTTTGTGTTCCTTGCTGCAAAACAAAAAGCTGTTTAATGTTTCTGTGAGGGAACTTTCTGGAACAGAGTTCCTCAAAAGCTTCGTGTTCCCTGTGGGAATCAAACCTCTTTAATGTCTGTCTGAGTAACGTTCCTCTCCTGCATTATGAATGTGGGTTCATAGTTTGATGTCTTTTGTAAATTTAAAAGTGAAAAACACAAAGTGACCCAAACCAGCTCCACAACATGCAGCTTGTTTCCTGACTTGGCTCCAGAGTCTCAGCATGATGGACTCGCCTGTGGGAACACCACTTTTAGGACGGTTTGTGGAGTATTAAACACTGAAATGCACTCATTGTCCTCAGGGTAAGTTCACCACAGCCAGTGACGTGTGGGCCTTTGGAGTCACCCTGTGGGAGATCTTCACTCTGTGCAAGGAGCAGCCCTACAGCCTCCTGTCGGATGAGCAGGTCATAGAGAACACTGGCGAGTTCTTCAGGAACCAGGGCAGACAGGTGAGCCCAATCGAGCACAGAGAGACACATTCTTATCCTTCCATCATTGAGTCAAATCGTTTTGCCCACCTGAGCGCTGCTCCACCATCGCTATGGTGCAAACATTTACCTGTGACTCAGGGTGGGACCAGCTGGATGAGTGGGACTGCTTTCTAACCCCGTGACAAGCTCAGAAAGTGGACTTTATTTTTAGCTTACAGCAGTTTCTGTGCTATCGGATCCACAGCGGTCTTCCCAAACCTGGGAATCAGGACCCTGATCAGTGCTTGCAGGATAAATGCAAACTAAGGCCTCTGTTCCACTAGTACCTCCTAACTCCACTCGGCTCTGGAGTGTGTCGTCAGACACCAAAAGGTCTGTCGGCCATTTCACCCTTTGCCGGGTTTCAAAAACGTTGAGTTTGATTCCTGTGAAAGAGTCGCTCTATGATGTCACTTCCTGGCCAATCAGTGGCGTGCAATCTGTCCGACTCGGCTCGCTTGGAACTGCGGCTGAGTGGGTACTAAAACAAGTTCCTGGTACCAGGAACCATTTCACCCGAGTTGAGTGGGTACCAGTGGAAACGAGGCAGAAGTGACTGAGAGGCTTTAGTCTTTTTGATAAATCTCCTGTTTTCCTTACTAGATCTTCCTCTACGCCCCTCCGCTCTGCCCGCCTTCCCTCTTTGAGCTGATGATGCGTTGTTGGAGTCGCGATATCCCTGACCGACCCACCTTCGAGGGGCTTTACCAGGCCCTGAAGCCCCACGTCAACCAGTGAGGCGAGACCACTGGGATCTGCCAGTTGGGCTTTCCATGGTGGCGGGACTCCTGTAAGCAGACGACTGACACGAGCACCGAGGACTGGAATTCCAACGCGGGACTGAGTCGCTTTCAGGGATTGCCCACTTTGATTCCCAGCAGGAGCGACTCCCTTTGCCGTGACGCAGTGATGGAGGCGGACACGGCCGGTCAGCTCAGAGGAGGAAATGTTCCAGTTCCAGCCCGTTGGGTCCACCGAGAACAAACCAGTTTCATAGCTTCTTCTATCCTTCTTCAGCCCCTTTGACCCCCAGCCTTTAACTTACATCTTTTCTTCTCCTTGGCTTTTAGAGATGCCAGAAACGGGACAGTTCTGGCACTTTCTGTGGTTTTTATCATTATTATTATTATTATTGTAAAGCACTGTCTGTGTCTCAGTTATTCTTGGTCATATATTAATCCACACTGGAGCTAGGGCTGTAGGGTCAGATTTTAGTGTAGGATTTGATTTTTTTTTTTAGATTTTTATTCTATTTGATATTTTTCTTGTTTTATTGTTTCACAATCGTTGGTCTTATTCGGGGGATACGAATGTTGATCAGCTGAGGTTCACATCGTGGTGCCAAGAAGCTGCATTGAGGAAGCCTGCGTGAGTCAGTCGGAGGGACGTTTGGGGAGATCATTATAAGAAAAACTGATTGATGCTATTTTGTTGCCACTGAGGAGAAAAAAGGATTGAAATGCAATTAAAACCTAATTTTTAACAGCGCCTCCTTGAGGACTCCCAGCAGGTGGATCCTTCATATGTAGTCAAATTATTCCCGGAGGGAACGGTCTGTTTGCTCATCCACAGATAGGAACTGCAGAAATATGAAGTACCTTGTTGCCACTGTAGCTGTTAGGGTGTGATGTGTGCAGGCTGTCTGACTTTGACTTGAAGTCCGCTACGGGAGCCTGCCGGTCCACATCGGGGCAGAAGGTCGAGACGAGCTATACCAGCTACTTTTGACTACCCAAACTACTGAGTTAGAACAAGGTCACTATCAGCTGACTGAGCTGTGAGATCGAGGAAGCCTCCGGCTCATCCACCACCACTGGGTACATTTCTGTGTAGTGGAGCAACCTGTGGCCGACTTTATCATTTTAGTTGATCTGGTCCTCAGCGCATCCCTAAAGTTATGCAATTAAATGGTTCATATTCAAATCAGGAGATCAGTGGAGGCCCAGGAGCCACCACAATGCTCAAAAAGCATCTCAGAACTGATTCTGACTCTTCTTAAAGTATTAAGAGATTGGTTACTAAGCAGCTGAGGCGCAGACATGAGGAAGGCCCAAAGCAAGGCGTGCCCTCCAAACGGGACCATAGTTTACTGTGTGCTGAATAAAGTGAGCCCCCAAACGGGACCATGAACAGATCAGGAGGAGGACGAGTCTTTGCTGAGCTCGCAAATCAAGTTAGCTGAAGGCTGAGTCTCACACACTGCTACACAATCAGCTCCCTTTTGCAGGGCAGTCGCCCCCTGCTGGCCTTTAGGAAGGATGGCGGTTTGCGGTACTTCTGCGTTTGCCTCATTTTTCAGACCCCCCCAATGCATCCTCCATAAAGCATTGTCAACATGGTAAAGCATAATTTAATCTTTAGGTTACTTCATGTCATTGTGTATCATTTGTGTGCAGCATTTTAAATCGTCCCTGAGAAAACCAGAGCAGACCGAGGAAGAGCAAACATGTTGATCTGAGTACATTTTTCAGTGTTTGGTTATCTGTACTGTATCTTACATTTCTGAGTGTGTTTGTGTGAGTTTTGAAGAGAAAATGAGACACCGAGTGAGTCTTTCCAACATTCCTCTGAGCACTGGGAGCTATTGAGGTTAAAGTGGTGACTGGAGTCGCTCTGTTGTGCCAAATTACGCTAAATGAGCGTGAGAGTGAGGTTTTTTATTTTTACAAAGCAGGAGGGAAAGATGGGCAGAAGGAAACCACTAAACTCAATATCCCAGAGTCCTTTGCTACAGTGAGCCTGTGCAGTTTTTGTTCCATTAGAGAGATCTTTTAGTTTGATAGTGTACAGTATAATTGGTCTGTAATATCTCAGTGTGTGAATGCAGATTAGGCGTGATAATTGTTATGAATTAATTATCTGAATTTATAGTAACTATTTCTGGAGGTGTTGGGTTTGTTTTTTTCCGCAGGAATTCAGCATTTATGGACATTTTTCCACATCCGATGTTCTGCTTGTTTTCCTGCTCGCAGTCATTTCTCCTCCACACTGTTTAATCTTTGCTCCATCTTCAGTATGAGTCAGACGTATATGTACATAGGCTAGCAGCTGGTTATATTAATATATGGGGAGCTTGGTGTTCTCTGCTCCCAGGTGGTTTTCACTCTGTACGCCATCTTGTTTTTCCTATAATAAATAAAAGCTGTCACATTGTTTGTTTGTTTGTTTGTTTGTTTGTTTGGCTCTGAGGGAGGAACTGCATCTTCTTGCTGCTCGTTTTCAGTCTGCATTCAGCGCGCGGTACAGCAGGGGGCAGCAGAGAGACACAAACCATCCCAGAATAACCACACGCTTGTGAAATAAAGGCCATAAAGGCTCATCTAAAGGAGAGAAGCGTCGTTGCTCTGAGGAACCCTGAGCCGGGTGCAGGCCTGAAGCTCCTGTGACGGTTCTCTTGTTTCCATCATAAATGGAGGGTAGCAGGGATCCAGGATAACAAGAAGGTTCATGGTGTGCAGGAATGCTTTTGTGACCCAGTGCACGTGTAATAAAACTTAACAGCTAACAATTAGAGATCCAATTAATACTTTAGCTAAAGCTGAATCTTATAAACCTTTTTTGGGTCACACGGGGGCGGGACGAAAACAACAAGTTTACTGACCCCAACTTAAAGCTCTGGTTTGGTCTCAGCCACCTCCTCGGGGATCCAGCATGTCCCTAAACGTGTCGAGTACGGCGGGGTTATCAAACAGCTGAAGGCCTGCATGAGGCTGCATCACCCGAGACACCGAAAGAGTGAGCGTCTGAAATTCAAGTGGCATTATTGATCATGAAGACAAAACAGGGAGATCCCTCAAACCAGATAAACGTGGAGAGCATTGGTGAGAGCATGGACGCTGCCCTTTGAAGCCTCACGTTTTCTGCTCATTACTGGCACTCTGAGAAGAGGAAGCTTTCATTACCGTGACCCACCCCTCAGTTTTGCTTTTATAGGCTCAGGCTGCACGATGCACTTAGCTCCACTTGTCGTCCTGCTTCGCTCTTCATGCCGTCCTGGAGATGCATGATTCTGCGCCGGCCTGCAGACCTTCACTGTCCCATTAAACTTGTCCCCACACATCTGACTGCATATTAGTTTCTCACATTGAATACATGGAGGGAGAGACCCGAATGGGAGGCTTGGTTTTGTGTCTGGGTGGTCTCGAGTTTGCCCACAAATACAGAAAAGATTCAAAAATGAACCAAAAACATAGAAAGAAAAGAAAAGGAGACATAAAACTACCATCAACTGATTCCAAAAGCCTCGGAGCAAGCTTTGGGGCCGTGTTTCCCTTTGTGCAGCATCCCCGCCTCTTTTACCTGAAACATCTGGGAGGACAGAAGAGTCCAATCCTGGATCTTTGCTGTATTTGCTATTTGTGCACGGGTCAAAGCTCCGGACTGCAGCAGGCCCCTTCAGACTGACTATGAGAGTGCTGCTGGAATAGATGCACTAGCCGTGCAGCACTGCTCAAACATGTAAGGCCTTCTCTGAAGAAGCCGTCGCCTGGATGGGAGCATATGTTCCTCTAACAGCTGGATGGAGCCTTTCCAGGTGTGCAAACTGCACCATCAGAGAACTGAGCACTGATAACAAGCTGGATGGAGATTTTGCTGTCTCTGACCTCAGAACAGTTTTAAATGAGCTTTGGTGTGTCTGGATCATGTTCACATGGCACGGCAGCGCTCTGACCTGCAGCTGTGCACGGCTGTGGGCTCGCTCACTGGGACAGGCCTTTTCAGTGCTGCCCGGGGGCCTGAAGGTCGCGGCCATCCAATAATGGCCTGTTCAGTGCTGCCCGGGGGCCTGAAGGTCGCGGCCTTCCAATAATGATTTTCGGCTTTGTCCCCGGCGCACAGAGATTTCTTCAGATTCTCTGAATCTCTGGATTCAATTAGATATTCGAAGCCTTCACATTTCCCAGCGACTGTCGATTAGCCTAATTAGCTGCAAATGTTCCTCCAACTGCTTTTTCCTTACTACGACTTCCTGTCCCAGCCTTTTGTTGCCATCGAATTCAAAATGACCTTTTTACTTAAAACGCTGCGTTTTCAGAGCAGAAATACGGCTTCAGGGGAACTCGTTGCATTCTCTTTTTATTCCCATTTTTCTCGACATCCCAGATTTTTTGGAACTGGGTTTGGGTCAGTGTTTTTATCTTGGATTTATCTCGTATCAGTTTAGAAACGACTTCTAAACCTTTGCAGGTCACAGGCCTAAATTTGAGGTTAGCTTGCACGTGCGGCTCGGTGCCTGCAGGTTCGACTGCGATGGTTCGGTGCAGGTTTTATTTCGACAGACGTTTGTCTCTCTGTAGCCGTGAAGATGACTCCTGGTTTTTAGACTGACGGTCTAAAAATGTGCGGCGGGTTTTGTCAAGAAGTTTTCCACACGTGTGGAGCTTTACACAACACCGGGCAGCGTGACAACAGCTTTTATAAAAGAGATGCTGGAGTAGATGCAGCCAAACCCAACCTGGCTGTAATTGTTGGTGCTGCTGTCCTTCCAAATGTGCGAGCAGGTCTGGTCACAGCGAGGACTATTTTTACTCTCCTGGTGTGAGAGCTGTCACGTACACCAGAAGCTCCTTTTGAACACTTTGCTTTGACTTCAAGGCCATCAGTGACAGTTCATGGAGATTTAAAAAGCATAAATCTGACCACCGCCGATACCTCTGGATGACTGTGGCCATGTTTGACTTGATTCAGAGCCTGCTTATTAATTAGTTTTCAACAAAATGACACTAGTTCCTCAGTGGCTCACAGAGGCTTTGCCACTAGTTCCAGAAAAGATCCAACGAATGGAACCATTTGGGCTTTAAAAGCCCAATTCAATGGATACGACACTTAGAATAGATAAAGTAGAAAAGAATAGAAACGTGCTGTGTGGGTGTGGCTTGTGTAAGTGCAGTCCGTTCTCATAGCCACAAAACTAAAATGATCTCAAAAAGGTTAACGAGACTCTGCTCAGTGTCCACAAGTGTAACTCTGCTGAATTGAAATATACGTTTGCAGTAACTTTGCTTATTCGTGGTTCATGGCTGTGCCATCCTCCTTATTTTGTTCCGATATCGTCCTTCTCCACATGTTCCCCCATCCTGCCTTTGTTTCAGCCTTCCACACAAACTGTGGGCGACTGCAGGGAAACAGTCCCACGGAGGTTTTCCCTGATCTGGGCCCGAGCTCGCCTTGTAACTGCCAGCTGGCTGAGGAACACACGTTTGTCCTTAAATCGGCCGACCAGACGAGGCCTGTGTGTCACCGTGAAACAGCAGCAGGGAGTTTGTGAGTCGGTCCACTCGTTCTTCCACTCAGTCAAATAAAAGATGAGTGACAGATCGAGCCTTTCAGTTCTGCTTCCACATCCCGCAGCAGATTGAAACACACAGTCTGCAATCTGTCACTAAACAAAATGTGATGATCAACAGAAACTTTGGCCTTGTGTGCGCACATGAAGGATTTGTTCGTTAAATGAAGCTGCTGTTGTGCTGCGATGCAGGTAAGTCCAGATTCTTAATGTGCCAAAAAGAATGAATCCACAGATGGCTGCTTTGGACTTCAAAGGTCTCGGGGAAAGGAGTTCCACTATGGCTGAACAATGCCTCATTAGTTGGTGTTAATGGTCCGTGTCAGGAAGCTGGGGCCCTGCAGGAGTTATAATGGGAACGAGGAGAGAAGGAAGCAGCAAACTGCTCCTTAGGTCTGCTGCTTCTGTGGCATCGCTACCCAAATACATCTGCGCTCATTCAATGCGTTGATTTGCGAAGGTAAGTTTTAGGATGAATTCTATTAAAGGTTTCCGTGACTTTAACCGTGTTAACTGGTGTGTGTGCTGCAGGCTTTGGCGTGACTAGGACCAAGCTTAGTTGTTAAAGTTTACAGCCATCATCACAGGCGTGAGCATCAGGCTCATTTTGGCCTTTAATGACTCTTCTTGGTTTCCAGGGTGGAAGCATTGAGCCCGCAGAGCTGGCCTCCAGCTGTCTGACCTCAGGACCAGAGGCAGCTGATGCTTTCCATCAGTCTCAGCAGCTCAGCAGGGACGAGACGGCTGCTCTGACGGACACATGAACCTTTCCCCTGTTGGCACCAAATGTTCCTTTAAAACATTCTCTGTAACTTTTTCACTTTTCCAGCTTTTCGTGTCAAAGGTTTTTATGAAATTCAGAGCAGATGAAGCTCCATGCTAACGGGTTCAGCTTCCAGGAGGATAATCTTGCTCTTCCTGACTTCTGGAAAGGTCTCAGCAGTGTTTGGAGAACTTGATTAAACTGTAAGATTTTGTGTTTTTGTGTGTAATTGCACTGATGCTTCTCTGTGCTTTTTTCTCCCGTTTAATGCCCAGGCCTCAGATGTGCCGGCCCTCCAGTGTGATGGAAAGCGCACTTCTCTTTTATAATCTGCTGGTGTCGGCGTGCCATAATCAAGGCCAGCGTGCAGCTTGCTGCTGAAACGGGCTTGAAAACACTCATCAGTGTCTTTTCTGCACAAATGACATTTTTCTTCTTCGCCTGAAACGTGTGACGTGTGGTGCTGGGCGTGGCCTAACCTCTGGCGCGCGTGCAGAAGCTGTAGTTAAGTCACGTGTCTGCGCCCCTGCTTCCTTCAGCCATCGTCTTCCGCACAAAGGTGATGATGATGCTGGCGGTGATGAAGGCAGTGCTGCTGCGGGTTTCATGGCCTGCGTGCAGGAGGCCCCTCCAGGTATCCAGCCCTCATTATGAGGCTGTTTAAAGGCTCGGCCCGGCCCGACACCTGCTTCTCATTGGAGCTGCGGTAAAATCCAAATCTTTGATCTTCACACAAACGCTGTAAAAAGCAGCGAGCGAGTCACGTGTTGGTGGCTGCGCCGGGCCCACCCTGACCGGGGGCGTTCGCCCTGTGACGGAGCCTGCGCAGACAACGAGGAACGAAGAAGTGCGGGCAGCACATGATGGTTTCCTCCTGCGGGTCAGAGGATCAAGTGCGAGCTGAATGCGCTCCCCGAGGTTGTTGGAGCTGCATTTGTGCAGTGTGCACACATTTCTGCTCGCACTCACTGTGACGTCACAGTTTACAGCAGAGGGATTTGTGAGAGGGCTGATATCACAGATGCTTCTGTGCCTCAAAGTGCTCCTGGTGCATTAAGTGAATCCTAAAGTGCAGCGGGAGGACGCGCTGAAAGGTTCGGACTAAGCGCCGGATTTGGGGCTGCAGTTCCTCCGCTGGCCACTGAAAACTCCTTTTTCCTCCCTTACGTCCTCCTCACTTCTTCTAAAGTTCCTCCTTCGCTCTTCTTTCCTTCACATTGAGCTCTCCTGTCACGCAGAATTTGCTGCGCATGCCCGTAGCGCAGATTCCTGTGATCGTAACAAACTTCATGTTGAGATTGAAATGCTGAAAGGGTTTCCGTCATGAATGAGCATGCTGATTGATGAAGATGAGGAACACTTGAGGGCATTAAGCAGCGCAAGCAGTGGCCGCTGACGCGCCATCACGGCGGACGCAGCAGGAGAGTGTGCGCATGCTCCGGCGGTCCCTTCAGGGGACGATGAAGGTTCATTACTGAGCTGTGGCTCCTCAACAAGTGTTTTGTACTTGAAGTGACAGGAGAAGGATTTTGAGGGCTCGAAGCAGCATGATTGTGAGCTGAGGATCCAGCTCGGTGTTGCAGGCTGACAGTTTGAGAGGGGGGGGGGGGGGGGTCTGGGGGGGGCCCGTTGTGTTGGTGTGGGGCTGGGGGGGGGAAAGCGCCCGGCGCCAG
>VUQK01006665.1:1078-23495 GCA_015106715.1 Bujurquina vittata | reverse complement strand
GTGGAGCTGATACACACCGAAACCTGTGTGAGCACCAAAGCTGAAGCAGAAAGGGGTTTTTAGGATGGTCTGTCAGTAAATTAACCACACACATTGCTCACAGGATATTTCCTTGAAGCGCCGCATCCACTGCTGCAGTCACAGCTCAGCTGTACTTCAGCTCCTGTATCCAGGTGGATGGTTTCAGTTATTTGATGCAGGTGTGTTGGATCAGGGACACGTCTAAAGCCTGCAGGACACCGACCCTCGACGCCTGCGGGTGGATTCCCCTGCTTTAGAGTGACTGCAGGGTTTCACAGCTCACTGTTGGCTTCATTTTCAGCTCCATGGTCGGAGCTCCCCACAGCAGGCACCTCGGTGCCCTGCAGTTTGCAATACCAAGACCTACAATTCATAGACTCCAACAATCAGGTGAGCATGCAGTAGATGACGCGGGGAGGAAGAACTCACTTTTAGCCTCTAGCAAAGCAGGGCTGAGGGATGGCTGTCCATCTACAACCAGCCTGAGGGTGAGCATAGAGTTACTCACAAAGATGAAAGTGTATCTGGGATCGTATTCCTGCCACCTACTGGACATGAGCGTGCATAAAGCGTGTAACCTTTGTAGGTGCGGGTGAAGTAGGGTTAAACTGCACGTTTTCCTCTTGGAAAAGATTTGTCTTAGATCAATGGAGCTTTAATAATTAATTAATACGTTTTAAAAATATATAATTTTCTCTTTACATACTAAAACTGATTACAGTAATCTGAGCGTCTTTGTAAACTTTCCTCCTCTGATTTTCACATTTTGGCTGCTAAAGTAAAACGTGTTATGAATTTCCTGTTGACCACAAAATTTACACTTTCCTATTTTCCCCATTTTGAAAAAATGATGTACTCTTAATATTTTCTGAGAATGTGTAATCTGAGTATTATTGTTGCTTCTACTTCTGATCACCGTCAGCTTTTACCTGAGGAACACCTGACGTGGTTAAAATGATGTCACTGATGCCCCACAGCCTATCAGAACTCAGCCTGTTTCCGATGTTTTGGGTTTTTATCCCCGAGCTTGTTGGTCTTCATTCTAACTTGATCTTGATTGATTTCTTTCCTTTAAATATCATTATTAAAGGAATTTCTGCCAGTAATAATAAACAATATAATCACTGACTACCGATTATTATGGTTGTTTTTATTCTTATATTCCTCTTTTCTTGCGCTTTTAGTTTTTCTTTCTTCCATGTTCCACTAGGTGTCAGTGTTTCCTGTAATAAGGTTACAGGCTGTTATTCTGGAGATCTCACATTTACAGCTGTGGAGCAGCTCCTGTGACTAACAGTTATGTAACCGTGAATATGAAGTCAAATGCCTCATTTAGAAGAGAGATCCGGGCTGCTGACAAAGAAACCGCTAAAAATAAATTTGTCACTGTAGTAAAAGAAGCATCTGTTGAAGAGAGCCCATGGGTAAAACTACTATTACTCAAAATAATAACGGAAAAAAATTCTTCTTTAGACCTGAAGAAGAAAAATAACACTTTAAAATATTTATACTGTAAAATTGTAAATAAAAAACTTTGAGCTAATTTATTTTCATTGTTCCAGCCAAACGTTAACAAAGAGAAGTTCAAAGTGAATATGTTAATTTAGGCGTGTTAGTTTAATATGAAATTAAAGATATGCTTTCATATAATGAGATTATAATGAGCTTTCAGTGTGGTCTTTATTCTAAGGATAACGGACTTTCCTTCAGTCTGCGCGGCTGCCCTCATCGAAGATCGTCTATTGAACAGATGCCTCAGCAAGGAGGAGAAAAATGACACCAAACAGATACTGAGCATGACACGGACACCGGGTTTCCACTTTCACCTCAAATCATTATTTTAGCTATTATGTGGATTCTAGACATCAAATACTCATAAATACAAAAGTGGCATTATGTGTGGCATTAATCAGTTTCACCAATAAAGACTAATAAAAGGATTTCTTAATTTTATTTCTTATCAAGAAAACTGCATCAGGCCGACGGACACTGCCCAAAATTCACATATAAAATAAGACAGAGCATATTATACAATCGAATTTACATAGGGAGGTTTTAAAAGTAAGAAAATATTTATTTTAAGGCTATTGTGGCCAATCTGTGTGTTGCGTGCATTTTAATATGATTTATATATATTATTCATTTTAACCCATTTTTATAATTTCTTTTTTTTTCAACTTATTCTAAAAATCGTTTGTTTTCATCTGATGCCTGAGCTTTGTGATATCCGAAAAAGAACTGTAAACATCTGGTCAAAAATCCCTTTAGGTGCTGGACAAAAAGAAAATAAATCTTAAAAATACATTTAATTAGAAAGCACTTTTGATAAATTGTTATGTTAGATGTGCCGAATGAAATCGCTCCCTCTTGATTTTAAACGTCATCCTTTTGAAAACGGTGCATAAAACGCGAGGAAAACAAAGCCCAAAAGAGCACGTTTGGGTTCAAATCCGAGCTAAATTGCAGCCTTTCCTTTCTCCCAGCTACCGTGCTCCAGGGAAAAGTGCTCAGAGTGAGCCCTCGCTTTGTTTTCTGCGCTCTGTGCTGCCCATATGTCAAAGTCTTTGTGCTTTTCAAGACAGAGAGGCGACAGAAGGGAAAAAAACAGCTGGATCCAAGGACCATCCAGCTAGCGGCTCCGCTAGCAGCGACCAGCTCCTCAAGCCAGCTAACCCCCCGCCCTCGGCCGCCTGACTTCGGAAAGGTACCGTGTCTGAAAAGTGTCCGTTAATCGAGAGCTAACGGCTCCTTATTCCGAGCTCCTTATCTTTTACCTGAGCTTTCCCTTTGACCCAATTTTCCAACTGCATGCCTGGCTAGCCTGTTAGCTTCCACATTAGCTTCTCTAGATGCTAGCTTAGCTGATTAGTCTCCTGCAGCTTGAGCAGGTATCAGAGGATTAAAGAGCTGTCACCGTGAGCAGAGGAGCTCACTGAGCTCTCAGCCATTGTTGTCCCCCCTGAAGCAGACATGCAGGGCTCCACTGGCGTCTTTAAGTCTGCTTCACACCAGCTGTCCTTGGAAATACAGGAAAACCACGAAAATAGTGCTCTTATTTTACTTTTAAGTTTTGCCATCTTATATGTCCTTTTTCTTATTAACAACATGCATTTTGCTGGTTGCTCTGATTCTTGTGTAGTATTAAATATTCCTTTATGAGTACAGAAAAAATGAAGGATCGCATAAATACTGCTCTCAGATGTTCATGCAACGAGTCCTTTCACAAGAAAATCTAACTTTCCTCTCATTTTTGTCTTTAAAACATTCATCCTTCCTTCATCCATCCATTATCCTTCCATCCGTTCTTCATCCATCCTTCCATCCATCCATCCATTATCCTTCGATCAATCCTTCCATCCTTCCATCCATCCATTATCCTTCGATTAATCCTTCCATCCATCCTTCATCGATCCATTATTCTTCCATTAATCCTTCCTTCCATCCATCCATCCTTCCATTATTCTTTCATCAATCAATCCATCCATCCATCCTCGATCCATTTTACAAACACCTCACAACCCATGGTGGTTCATTAATTTCATGTACATCTTGAGTTTGCATAAATCTGGTTCTTGGTGTATTTCAAAGTTTTTTGTGTGGGGATGCAGCCAGTGGCTTTCATTGATCATCTGATTACTTATAAGTTTGAAGGATAATTTAATTGCTGGTTCTGTGAATCATATTTGATGAGCAGAAGTCTTGGTTTGTTACACTTAAATTTAAAATGATGTGAGACAAAGAAAAGCAGAAAATCTGTTCTGAGGTGGTGGAATCTGCACATCTTTGACACATTTCCTTTTACAGGAAAAAATACCCTTGATTCATCACTTTGCTTCCAGCTGACAGGAAGGCAACAGTAGCTCATAAACCACTGTTATGCAGAAAAGCTTGTCTGAACGAATCACACTGAATCACAGATGGGCTGCAGCAGCAGTAGAAGACCGCACTGGGTGCCCCTCCTGTCAGCAGGATACTGTGGCAACAAATAGGCTTATAAAAGTGGACAGTAGAAGATTGGAAAACCACCAGTTTCTGCTGCGACCTTCGGATGCTAGTGTCACAATTGTCAAGTGTGAACTAATTGGATCCTTTCATAGTTAATGCAGTACTTCCATTAAAACCCTTTGAATTAAAGTTGAAAGTCTGCTCTTCAGTGACATCATGATTGTTTGTTTGGTTTAAAAAAAACTTGTGTTATTGTCCAAATAATTATGGAGCTACAGGGGGTCCAAGCAGTTGGGCTGTTGTGCAGTGAAGAGAATAATCCATTCAGTTTGTGTAGCATAAAACAGCAGCAGTGACCTCTAAGAACAAGGACTCTAACAGGAGATTTAACAACAAGTATTTGGAAGTTGTAGTGATTTGCCCATTAGCCTGACAAATGAAAGCTCCTTGGTTTGATTGCAGAAGGAGGCACAAATCTGTCGGAGAAAGGAAGGGCAGGAAGTAGAAATCCGTCAAATCAAACATGCAGCGATACCTGCTGTGGAGAACAAGGGAGCCGCTGAAAGGAGCTTTTATATGCACAGGTTGAGGAGCTCAAAGTCAAAGCATGGTAAAGAAAACCTCTGAAGTTCAAACCGAGCATCAGACTGGGAGCAAAGGTGACCAAGATACCTGGTATCAGCAGTTCAGCTGGTGCTGCTGGTGCAATGGGGCAAAGGATACTTATTTGACAAACTCTGTGACCCTTTGCACCAACTGAGCATTGTTTAAACACCACGCCGAGGCATTCCCAGGCCAGCCAAGACTGTGTCCTGGGTCTGCCCCAGGGACTCCACCTGGTGGGACACGCCCAGACCTCCTCACCTAGGAGGTGCCCAGGAGGCATCTCCGCTGGCTCTTTTCCACATGGACGACCAGCAGCTCTGAAGGAGCTACTTTGATTTGACTCTTACAGCCTTATGATATTAATGGGAACCGATTTTTTCTAATATGAATGTCTCAGGCACATAAGCCCCGCCTACCAGCTGTTCTGTTTGAAATGGGCAGCCAATCAGATGAAAATTGTCTCAACAGTGGAGGAGTTAAACAGCTTGTTTAAGGGAGAGGAGGAACTGTAATAATAGGGGATTTTGTGCTGAATCAGTTTTATAGTGGGACTTATTGTTATTTGTCAGTGCCGGTTTTATCCTGTATAAACGTATGTTGGATGTTATGATTGTAAACCGGGTTTTAAACGCTGCTCTCCGTGCTGCTTTTTCCATTTAACTTGGTGAATTCTGCAGAAACTCCAGGCCCAGATTCTGTCTGATTTCCTTGTTGATCCTGTAAGCCGGCTGTGCTGTAGTCTGCAGGGCTCAGCTGACAGTGGAGCTCGAACTCAACAACCCCACGATGAGGTTTTAGAGGTGCTGTGTGCATTCACTGCTCCCAGAGGTCGTTAGAGCTTCTATTTTTACACCAGCTCCACAAACAAGACAGAACATGTAAATAAGACTCAGAGTTGATGGAAAGTGGATTTTTTTTCAGTAAATATCTAATTACGCTGTGCAGAAAGAGTCCTCTCCCATCCTTTCCTGCCTTTCCTCCACAAAGTTTCATCTCTGATTATTTTTGTGTCTTGCTGCCCGGAAGGCTTTGGACCAGTCAGCTGTTCACATAAACAGAGCGAGCAGACGTGTCTTTGCTTCCTTTAAAAATCCACTGTTATTTTTGATGTCGGGTTTCGAAGCCTAAACTGTTGTTATCGAGGATGTGCAGGCTCGACTCTTTCTCAAAGCTGCAATCAGAGGTTTTTTTTATTTTGACCCGCTGACTCCCACACGGTCTGAAAACAGCTCCACTCCTGCAGGGAAGCTCCACACTTTGCTGCTTTCTGAACATCCTGCGGCCGTGACTGGACGTTTGTGCTTTCCAAAGCATGAAGAAACCTCTAAGCATCGTCTTAATGAAAAAAATAGAAACATCTTTCGAGAGAACCGTTGGATTTCAAATTTAAAAATAAAAAGAAGCATCTTCAGTTATGATCCTTCATTGATTTCCATTTTACTTCTTTTATTTCTTCTTTAGCAAAGCAGCGAGCTTTCACTACCACAGCATGGCTTCTTTCATTGACCTCTGCCCTCTCTGTGAAAGGACCAGGAGCCAGCAAGTGCTCAAAGATGAAACAGTTCAGTAGCTGCTTGAGGCACACAGTAACTTCTTACAAGTTTCTGAATGTGGACAGTTATGAGTGAGCTCACATCAACAGGCAGCATGAAATGTTCCCTCAGCACATCTGGATCTTATTGTAGGTACACCACCTGATGACGTGAGCGGTCTCAGTCTGACTTCACATGGCGTTGTTTTAGGCTCTTTCAGTCCTCCTATTTCCAACACTCATTAAGATGAAGATTTCTTTAGTCCTTTAGTTTTTGTTTTGTTTTTTTCTATTTTGTGTGTATAAATCTTTTTTAACACTATTACAGACTTGCTCTTTCTACGAGCCTTTTGGCAGCCTCCTTTGTAACACCTCGGGAACGATTGTGGCAGTTTTTGAACCCCTGTTCTAAGTGGAGAACATGAATTTCAGTTGTCTTTTTGCCCCCTTACAAGTCATATAGTACTGCACAAATGCCCTATTAAAGTAAATGTGATGAGCTGCTTTAAATCATATTTTTGTTGTTTGTGTAAACTGGGAGTTTTCCCTCCTTGCATTGAAAAGATGTTCGACAGGGTTTTACAGAGTGCTGGAACCAATGCAGTTATACACATGCATGGAGTTCTATTATGTACCTGTGTACCTGGTTTTATTTATCTATGAAGCCAAGGGAAACAAATCAATTAATTTAGGAAACAAACACCTTCTTAATGTATAGTTAGTTCTGGGTCATATCCCCATAGGATATAGAGGGCCTCGAGGCAACGGTTATTGTCACGTGATGCTATAGAAATAACAGCTGAATTGAACTGAATGGAAGCGATAAGCCACGAAACATTTCAAAAAGTGCGTTTAGGCTTCTCTTTACTACGACTGAAGTGAAGCAGCTTCTGCCATACAGCAGAAGCTCAGACCGAATCCAACATGGCCGCCTCGGCGCCGGTGTTGAACGTGTTTTTGGGTGCAGGTGTGGGACAGCAGCTGTTTAGTCAGATTTCTGTCTTATACTGTATAATGTCTCCGTTACACAGCTTGTCTTCAGCATCTTACTTTCAGTTATGTTTTTTTCACTTTCCAGCTTTTGAAACTTGGGCCATAGACCATATAAAACCCCACTAATTCAAACAGTCTCCAATAATATTATAAACATTTACTAATAGAGCTTTGAGCTGCCCGATACTGGAAACCGGTCATTTTCAATGCAGAGTTTTCAAAGCCAAATCTGTGATCTGGTGTTAGGGTCATGAACTGGTTTCAGCCATAACCGTGCTGCTCCAGGTTACTTAGTGGCAGTCCAACCAGCTGGGATACGACAGGAAATGAGAGCGAAAACACTGGTGGTTGCAGCATTGTGAGCAGTATTTTTATAAACAGCTCGTTCTATGTTTGGCTGCATTTGCTGAATGACATGGATTCTCCTCCCTTACAGTGTGTCAGGAACTTAACTGGGAACAGTACGGACATGATTGTTGAGTTTTCCTGTGCTGGCTTCACCATGAACTCTCACAGTGTGTCTCTGACAGAAGAAGCAGTTTGATAGCATCCCTGTGGGCTTGGGGGTCTTTATAGGCTTTAGAGTCTATAAAGCAATTCAAGTACAAAAGTAATACTTGGAACCCTCATGAGAGATATTACGGCTCAGTCACACAGGCCTAGAGACCCGTCGTGACCCCCCCGGCAACCTCCATTTGCTAGGGAGAAATGCGTGTTCTCCAACCGGTTGCAGAGCGGTTTCTGGCAGTCACTGTGAAATCAATTGCTAGCCCCAATCAGCCCCACTCACATAGGCCTAGAGAGTGGACAGTGATCCCCTGGTAGCCACCAGTCATGAGCGGTTGCTGGCAGTTAGTAGGCAGCATTGGTCCCAAAAGAGCGCTGCACCAAAAGCCTCCATGTGAGGTCAAGGGTTGGTAAGGGTTGGTCATTAACAGGTTGTTGTTTGCATGAAAGACACCAACGTGTCTGCAAACACTCCTCATTTAATTTAAAGTGTGATGCAAACTGGAAACTGGGAATGTAAGATTGGTGCCTAAGCCACCCAACGTGTTACAAGCACACCGTCTGCTTTGAAGGCAGGCAGTTTGTGTTGCAGGCTTCACACAAGGTGGGTTTAAGGCTCGTCTACATTGGCTTCACTTACAGAGCTTACAGTGATGCAGGCACTGCTCATTCAGTACCTCCAGCCTGACCCCCTCAAAATACTTTTTTTTGTTCAATAATTTTAGTGTAACTAATGAAGCCATACAGGCCTTTTTCAGCCCTGTGGCTATATCCTCTACTTATGAAGTGCAGAGGGCTCAAAAACCCACTCTGATGGACTCTGAGGGCCTTTAAATTTACTTAATATGAGGTTAAAATTTTGTGTGTTCATTAGATAAAGTTATTGTTCAAAAACCCCTTTAGATTGTGAGGGAGTCTGCTGGGAGCCTCAGAGCTGACTGATTTTATGGCTCAGTCGTCCCTGCTGAGTGTTTCAGAGTTTGGCTTGGTCGTCAGGGAGCTTCTCGCTCTGGGGTTTGTTGAGGTTGCGTGCCCATGGTGCGAGTCACGCTGCTCCCTGATTATCCTGCTGTTTGTTGTCTTTGATCACAGCTGCTCAGTCAGATTGTGCAGTTGACATTTTGAGCTTTAGATGGTCTTAAATGTGCAGCATTACCCAGCAGAAAAGGATTTAATTTCCTTCAAATAATCCCTTTTAGCCTTTTGCTGGTGGTTGAGAAGGAAAATTCTCCTTAAAATAGACGCGTTCTTTTCAGTTTCCTCTTTGTTCACATCTCAGTTCAAAAAAAGTTACCAAAAACATTTTAATTCACGTTTCCTGCAGCTACTTCCTGTGTTTTATTCCTTATCGCTGCAGTAATTCTCAAAGGTGTTTTCTTTCAAGCCAAAGAAGTTTGTGGCTTTTGCTGTCCTGGTTTGTGTGAAGTGTAAAAAAGGAGAGTAACAAAGGTGTCCTTTTTTTGTCTTTTCAAATTGTTCCCATAACTTTAAAATGTTGGGCCTTCTTTTGTAGGCTCTGCTAAACCAAAGAACTACAGAACAAATATCTGATCAAGACTCCAAAATTTCTCCTGAATTTGAATGTTGATGCCGATGTGTAGACATCAGTAAGATCCTGCTGTCATCTTGTGTTTTTGTCTGCAGCTGGTTGTGAGGTTGATGATGTGGTGTGAAGATGGAGGCTCCTGAATACCTCGACCTGGATGAGATCGACTTCTCTGATGATTCAGTGGTCAGTATGATAGGGCTGTACCCGGATACCGGAGTATTAAGATATCTGTAATCTCAGCATGAGCGCCTCGCGGCCGTCTCACCAGATTCAATCACTTCTTTTGCTTTGTTTCTTTTTTCAACACAGAGTGAAAAATGTGTGTAAATGCACACACACACACACACACACACACACACACACGCGCGCGCACTCTGATGCTGCCCCAAAAAACATTCAGCGTCGTACGTGAGCTTTCACACAGAAATGCAAATAATGATAATGCGGCAATAAACTTATTTAGGACTGTACAATTATTTTAAATACAAAACATTACTCTGGTCATTAAGCAGCATGATTAAGCATTACTTAAACTTAACTTAAAGCTTAAAAAACATCCTGCATTTATTGAACGCCATAAAAATGTCTTTTCAAGGGGAATTTTCTTTTAACTTGAGCAGATAAGGAGCAAGTTGGAGGTGGTGGGGTTGTCCAGCAGAGAGCTAGCCCCACGCTAGCTTTTCTTATTTTCTACTGTAAACTGTCTCCCGAGTGCAGCGGCCGTCTCTGCAGTGAGAGGCCCAGACAGACTCGGACCTCAGGAAGTGTGACGGAGCTCTGAAGCCGATAACCAACCAAAGTAGATGGGGTTAAAAGACCGTTCATTCCACAGGTCGACCTATGAAAACAATCATGGCCCCCTCTGAACTAAAGAGTGAGGGGAGGGGCACCCCTTCCTCTAAAGGCAAAGGGTGCAAAAAGGGGCATTGAAAATCAGTTCAAGACATTGACTGTTTGATGATTGTAGGAAAACAACATCAGGTGGATCACCCAGCCCGTAACATTGTAACACTTTCAGCGGTGACCTTGACTGTAGCAGCGTGTAGAAATCTTGGTGAGGTTTCTCTGAGTTCTCAGTGGTGCCTTCATGAAGGGAAGATTCAGACAGACTTCCTTGGATCTGTGTATGAGACTGGAAGGAGTCTGAAATTACACAGCTGTGACTGCTTCAAGTCTGTCAGTACTTACAGTAATTGGCTAATATCTAAATATAACTTCAGCTAACAGCTGCGGGGCTGCTGTGTGCAGTTTTCTCTCACTCTGTCGTCTTTCCTTGTTCTCCTGCAGTACTCTGTCACATCTCTGAAGAGCATCCCTGAGCTGTCCAGGAGGAGCGATGGTCAGACAGAGGAGAGACCAGGTAACCATCATTAATTAGATTACACTTCAGAAGAGGTTGGATCATATCTCTGATCATCTCGTCCTCCTGCAGCTCCGGCCATCAACTGGAGCCGCGGTGTTTCCTCCCATGGCGGTGGCGGGATCAAACCCACAGGGATTGCTGAGGTTCACAGTAAGTTCCGGCCAGTGAAGAGGGTCTCACCTCTTAAACACCAACCAGAAACCACAGAGTCAGACAGTGACGGTAAAGTCCAGGGTCAGGGGCTGTTTCTGGGGGAGCCGGCTGAGAATAGTAAGGATGACCCTGACAAACAGACTCATGCCTCCTCCGACGGGCAGGAAGTAAAGGCTAAGAGCCTGAGTGGCAGTGCTGGTGTTGTTGGAGGGAATAACAATCCTCAGGCTTTGTTTGGGGAACTGGAGCACTATGACCTGGACATGGATGAGATCCTGGATGTGCCTTATATCAAGTCCAGCCAGCAGATGTCCACACTGCCCCGTGTCCCCCACGACAAGCGTTCAGTGACGGGGAGCACCATGGGCGGAGGCACGCTGGAGAGGACCCGGGGAGGAGGGCTGAAGAACTCCACTTTGCCCCACAATGAGCCTCTGAGTCTGGGCAGCAGCAGCTCACAGACTACGGTGAGTCCATCAGCAGCCTTAGTGCTGCATAATTATGTATTTATGCAGAGATCACAGTGCATAAAAAAATGAAAGGAGTTCAGCTGTTCTGAAACGTGTGGATGCTTTAAAGCAGCGTTTTCCTGTTGGTCTGCTGGGTGTGAATCCTCTGAGTGTGTAGAAGTCTATGAGAAAACGACTGTCTGCCTGAACAGAGGATGAGGGCTTGATTCTTGATGTTCATTTAGGAAATAATAGCCCTATTATGAGTGAGTGATGTTTTCTTGTAACAGCTGGTTTTTGTGTTTTCACCTCATGCAAGAGCAGATAAATATACTGAACTCACGATGTCTCTGTATGAACTGTTTTGAACCCTTAGCAAATAAACATATATAAGTGAGTAATTGAAAACTTACCTGGGGTTTCCCACAGTATTGCGTTCTGTCACCTGTGAAGTGGTCCGACCTGAGGAAGTCCAAATCGATGGATCCAGACCTCCACCACCTCCACCGATCCCCCGGTGGAGGAGGGGGTTACCAGCCAGAGATGCTGTCCTCTGGCCTCCTGAGCTGTTCCTCCTCCCTCTCTTCTTTCTCTGATGCAGGTATAAATAAATATACTGTCCCCCGTTCTTCTGTGCTAACATTGGGATATGATCTGAAAAGACACGACTTTATTTCCAGACAAGCTGCTGTCTGCGCGGGTCTACCCGGACTCTCAGAGCCAGAGGCCCAGTGTGGACTCTCCAGGCGGCTCAGGGCTCACGTTCCCTCTGCCAGGATGCAGGCAGGACAGCTCCAAATCCTGGGCTCCTGGATCAGGAGGAGGGGGAGTTGGGCCAAGGGGGTTTGGAGGGGGTGGCGGAGCAGGAGGCGAGGTGGATGAAGAAACCAAGAAGAACCAGAACATCATCAACATTGTTAGAGAAGGACAGATCTCATTGCTGGTGCGTCTTCCCTTATATTTTGGCATCCTTGTTGCCCCCTTCTGCTGAAGTTCTTTTTACCTTCAGTTTTTCTCTCCTGTTTGCAGCCTCACCTGGCAGCTGATAATCTGGAGCTGATCAGAGACGAGGATGGGAACAACCTGCTCCACATCTCAGCCTCTCAGGGTCATGCCGACTGTTTGCAGCATCTCACGTCTTTGATGGGAGAGGACTGTCTCAATGAGCGCAACAGTCAGCAGCTCACCCCCGCTGGTCTGGGGGTCAAGGTCAGTTTGTCTGAACTTAGACTGGGTGTATCCAAAGTGGTTCTGCTTTAATGGCATGAGAGTACTGGCACCCGCTGTGTGGCGTGCTCAGGGTTACCCGACGCAGTGTGTTCTTTGTCATTTCCAGTGCAGTAAAAGTGTGTAGATGTGTCGCTTTAGCTGTGTATCTGACCTGGCTGATGTTCCTGTGCAGCTTACAGTCTTCAGATTTCCACTGTTTCACCTGCAGGTGGAAAAAGAAACAGCTGTCAGCTAACATGCAGACGTTTGATTGGTTGCTGACAGCTGGTCAGTGAGGTCATGCTGCAATAATAAGATGGAGGTTTTTGATAAGGTGGTATAAATGTTTACTTCAGCTCGACTGGCAGCAGCAGGATGTTAAAAAGAGAATTTGTGAGTAGGTCCTGTTTTGGCAGCCCTGTAGTGGAAACCAGGCTCTTGATTGGCTGCCAGACAGGAAGTGTGTTATCTAGAGACAAGCTCAGCAGCTGTTTGCTGATTCCTGATTGGCTGTTATTAACAAGGCTGTTGTTTATACAGTTAGAGAAGCAGGATGGCGATTTCCAGGCACCTGGTTGTCACTGAAGCATGTTAAATGAATGTAGTTGTATTACTCCTGTAGCAGGGGCATGAATCTTTTCACTGGCTCATATTGTGGGAACTTGCCTACCATTTGGTCCACAGAAGCTCAGTGCACGGTCAGGGAAATGGTGGTTATGGATTGGATTTAGGTCAAATGACTGGAAAAAATGATATGTTGTGATACTGTGGAAAGCTGCTGTTTCTCACGTGTAACACACTGTAGGAAATAAACTGTCAGCCACGGTCTTATTCCTACAAAGACTCAGAGTGATGGAGGTGAAGGTGTTTCTCATTCAGTGCAGATTTCACCTGGCTGCTACCTGCGCTATGATCACACTCCTTCATCAAGGAAGCTGGCAGATTGAAGACTGATCTGACCCCATTACAGCTGCAGTGCATGTGCAAGAACAGCTGATGTGTTTTGAAGTCATGACAACACGAGTGTGTGTTTGTTGCAGAACGGTCACCTGGAGTGTGTGAGGTGGATGGTGAGTGAGACGGAGGCCATTGCTGAGCTGAGCTGCACCAGAGAGCATCCCAGCTTGATTCACTACGCCGCCCGCTATGGACAGGTAATACACGCACACACACACGCGCACACACACACAGGATTTTATTTTTCATGTTTCATGTTGTCAGTATGTGTGTATCTTTCGCTGTGACATTTGTGATTCCCAGAGAAGAACTTTGGCTTTGGAGTTTTAATGTGGCACCACAGTCAGCGTGTCAGCTTTAGTTGTACATATTTAATTAGTTTTTTAATTTCTCTTTTATTACTGCCAGTAGGGAAACTCATTCACTTTATTGAACCCATCCTGTGCATTAGGAGTAGTGAAAGTTGCTGAGCAGGGAGCAGCTTCAGATCTGAGTGAGTATCTTAATGAAGGGCCCACAGTCCAAAGACATGCAGTCAGTGGGGTTAGGTTAAAGGGTGATTCCAAATTGCTCATGAAGGTGACTGGTTGTCAGTATTTCTGTGTGAGCCCCGTGACAGGCTGGTGACCTGTTCAGGTGTGCCCTGCCTCTCGCCCTGTGGCGGCTGGGATAGGCTCTGAAGGGCGACCCTGAATTGGATAAGCAGAAAAAGATGGATGGATGCATGTTTTTGGTGCTGAAAGCCAAAACACGAGGCTAAAATTAGCAGTTTATGTGATTGAAGTATTTTAATCACATAAACTTATTATTGAGTGTTAAGTGTTAATGGGTACTTTGACCTATTATTATAGCATGGTGACACATTATCTTGGTTATTGTAATAACCAGTGGTTCAGTAAAAGGAGGAATTTTCAGATATATGGTTTGAATGGACGTACCACCTCTTCTGTCTCTCCCTCCAGGAGAAGGTGTTGCTGTGGTTGCTTCAGTTCATGCAGGAGCAGGCCATCTCTCTGGATGAAGTTGACCAGAACGGAAACACTGCAGTCCACATAGCAGCTCAGTACGGACACCTCAGCTGTATCCAGGTAACCTGACGTTTGGGTCCGTGATGCAGGATGAACAGCATCTGGATCTTTTTCCCCATAAACAGACTGTTTATCCGCCTGCTGACAGACAGCAAAGTGGAGGCTCATTAGCTGATTCTATTGTTCTTTATTGTCTGAGAGCAGCTGATGCTTGTGCAGTGCAGTTGTGTCTTCACTGATCTCCACAAAGCTGAAGCATCATGAACTCCAGCAGCAGTTTCATCGTTAGAGCTGTGCAGCTTCGTCATTTAAACATTTAAAACACCTTTTTAATATTCCTGAATATTGTTTGTTTGCTCAGTGATGTATCAGTTTGTTCATCGCGCTGCTGTGGAGTAACAGGTTAAAGGTCAAATGTTCTCCACAGCATTCTGCTCAGCTTCCTGTACTCGTACTGAGACAGCGCTGATTTATTGCAAAAATGAGGTTTTACGCTTTGAGCTACTTTTCCTACAGCTTTGTGTTTTCTGTGTAGGTGGCACACCCCGCTGAAGGAAGGGCGGTTGTTTTTAGTCTTGTCTGCTTCCTGCTGACTCGCCAGGCTGACAATCAAAATCCTGATAACTAATGATGTGCTTTAAAGAAGGTGGCTGCTTCTCTGAAAGGGTTGTGTGTGTTTATCCAGACTCTGGTGGAGTATGGCTCCAATGTGACGTTCCAGAACCAGCAGGGGGAGCGGCCTTCCCAGAGTGCCGAGCGACAGGGACACACCACTTGCGCCCGCTACCTGGTTGTTGTGGAAACCTGCATGTCGCTGGCTTCACAGGTTGTTAAACTCACCAAACAGCTCAATGAGTAAGTTCCTACACTTTTACATAATTTGAGTTTCAGGTGGTCCGATGGTCACTGTCCTCACACTCGCTAAGCTCCGTGCTGTCCTGCTGACTGTGACTGTGTGATCGCTGCAGCAGCTGACATTTAAAAATATGTTCATGGACTAAATCTGTGTTCACAAGGAGACTTCCACAAGTTTGATAGTCTAACATCCGCCTCATTACACTGATATGGTCTTAATGCAGTGGCTAAAAGAGTCACATGTATTAATGCATTCATGGCGCTCACAGCTGTCTGTGTGTTTGTTATGTAGACAGGCAGCAGAGAGGATTGCTTTGCAGAAACAGCTGCAGAGACTGACGGATCCCAACAAGGCAGAGGGGACGCCTTCCAGATCACCCAGGTAACACGCAAACGCACACAGACACGCACACACTCAGGCCTAATGTTTATTTATACACACCCAGTGTTATACCACAAAAACCGCCAATCAATCACCTAATAAAGCAGCCAAGCGCACAGCAGAATTCCTTCTGCCGTAAACATAAACCTGTGTGTGTGTTTGGTGGAGCTCAGTGAGGGACCTCCATAACTTCATGCCTCAAAACATGTCGGCAAACTGCAGCATCAGCAGAAATCTGTGCTAGCACATCCAGCAATTTACAGGTGAGCACCACCCAGCTTAAAAGGGCGTGTTATACAGGATGCTGCAGCAGAGCAGAGCAGGGATTTTTACCAGGACCTTTAACACTGCTGCCATTGCTGCTCAGTTACGTTTCTGGCTTTTTCTGGGAGCTTTTTCTTACTTTTAGACGACTTAATGAGCCAGGAACATCCCCAATAGATTCAGTATTTGTAGGCACAGGATGGTGTGGACTCTGCTTTATAATACTTGCTACAGTCATTTGGTTTGAAGCAAAAATGTAGCAGATGTTCAGAGCTTCAGTGTTTTGGGTTTTACTAAATAAATATTACTAGTATAACCAACTGTTAGGTGGTAGTTGAAGTACAATAAAAGAAATAGTTGCCAATGACAATTTTCTCAATTACACATTTACTGTAATTATACAGTTGTTGGACAGTCATATCAGCTCTAATAAATAATAAGTAGTAGCACCAGTGTTTGCCACAGTCAGCAATGGTAGCACGTTTATTAGCGGTAATGGTGGCAGTAGACGTAGTGGTAAATCAGTGCAGTATCTATTTGAATAAACCAAAAAATGAATATGAAGAATGATCTCTGTCTCCCTGTCTGGACTTCAGCTCCCATCAGCCCTCAGTGGAGGCGTGGCAGGAGATGATGTTGACAGCGGAGGGGACTCCCACTGACGGTCACTGGTTGGTTCGTCAGGGAGGGGTGGGTCCAGATTCGGTGCTTCGGCAGCTCCTGGGGAAGGACGTGTCAGAGACGCTCTGTCCCAGAGAGAGGCCGCCTCCTGCGGGCGGTCTGAGCAGAGAAGGCCCCGCAGCTCCCGGGGGCCGCAGAATAGGGCTGGTGGAGAGGAGAGAGCTCAAACTAGCCAGACTCAAACAGATCATGCAGCGTTCCTTAAGTGAATCAGATTCAGATGGCTATCCACCAGAGGAGGGAAAAAATCAGGGAGCCCCACCCGCAAACATACAGCGACCTGATAGGCCATCCCACTTGCCAATCACAGAGGAGGAGCCGGCATCAAACCACCTCCAACTGATGATGAGGAAGCACCTCCCCTCGTCATCTTCTTCCACAGTGGAGAAAAAGCTTGCATTTTCTCTCAGTGGGTCAAAGTCCGTGGACAGCATTGGTTACAATCCTTCCCCCACCTCCAGTGACCCCGAGGCCCCAGATAGCAAAACCCCAGACACTCCAGGGGACTTCCAGGATGCCACTAATGGCCAGAAAGTCGCAACCAGCCCCAAAAGTGCCCTGAAGTCTCCCTCGTCTCGCAGAAAGACATCCCAGAACCTCAAGCTGAGGGTCACATTCGACGAGCAGGTGCACAAAAGCTCCAGTCAAGAGGCTGAGCCAACCAAAGCCCATCAAGGGAAGGAGAGGACTCCAACAGGAAGTTCTGAAAGCAAACGGCCATTCGGGACCTTCCGCTCCATCATGGAGACACTGAGTGGAAATTCAAACCATAATAACAACAACAGTGGTGCTCAGTCAGGTCCTGCAGGTAAAGTGTCCTCCACTCAGAACTCATTTGGCAAGAAGTCAGAGAGTAAAAGTAGCCCAGCAGGAGCCAAGGGCAAGAGCAAAACCAGTAACGTCTAACCAGCGAGTGCCTAGTGAATGGCAGAGAGCACATAACACATTCAGGAGCAAACGGTAAGAGACAGAACATGAGAAACTTAAACTGAGTCATTTCAGTTACAGAAAATCCAACACAGTGACATACAAAAGCTTCTGAACTAGCAGACATCTCACAGTGGTCTTGTCCTACAAGCTCCCTGAAAGCCTTCGTGAGACCCTGGGTGAGACCCTGGGTGAGACCCTGGGTGAGACCCTGGGTGAGACCCTGGGTGAGACCCTGGGTGAGACCCTGAGCGTATTAGCTTCAGTTAACAGGCTCCCTGTTAAATGCAGAGTTGAATTGAACTTTAAGTCCTTAACTTTTAGTCCAGGATGATCAGGCACCATCATACCTTAAAGACCTCACAGTAAGAGTGTGTAAAAGTAAAGAGGCGGAGCCTTCAGCTGTCAGGCTCCTTTCCTGTACAGCCAGCACCCAGTTTGGGTTCAGAACATTGTTCATTTCATTGATGAATTTTTTTTTTGTCATAGTTTTCGTGAACAACATTTTTTTTCATGACGAGCACGAGATGATAACGAAATGTTTGGCGGGGACGACATCCAATCAGAACTGATTTAGTTTTGTGACAGGGCGGGGCAAGTTAGGAACACATCCAATCAAACGCACAGGTGCACAAATTTGACCCAAAGCCGGGAAGGCCGCACTAACCTGTTACTGCTGCTAGAACTAAATGATGTCAGCAGGGGAAAGAGCAGAGCCGATGTGGACACATTTCTGCTTCGACGTCCTGACAAGCACAACGATGTGTAAACCGTGTGACTCTCTCGGCTAAAAACACCACAAATCTTAAACATCTGTGAGCCAATCAGCAGATCTGTGCTTTTCCCAGTTTGTGTTCAGAGAAAAACACCACGCCGCGGTGGATCAGCCTTTCCTAATTTGAGTCCTGAACCCTGCCCTGTACCTTTCAGAGTCCTGCTGTGAAACACTCGTGTTATCTCAGTGAGGTGCTGTTAATGATCAAGTGTGTGGGAAGCAGGTGAAACGCTGATATTAATATTAAATAATATTCCTTTTAATAATGTTTAATTTCGTGTAAGTGTGTATATGACAAAATCAAGGAAACTGGAGAAAAAGCATTTACATTTTACACCCTTTATATTTTAGTCGACTGAATTTTTATGCTAATTAGTCAACTGAAACCAGACTTATATTAAAACTATTGAGATGACTAAATTATGACTAAAATTACATCAAAATTTGCTGTTAAATTAACACTGGTTCAGAACCCAACTCTACTTTTAAAATGTCCTTTTTAATAAAGTTGAAAGTTGACCCTGAACCATGCATTAATTATGCTGCTGGGGCACTTCCCATGATGCACTTCTGCGTTTGCTCACTCCATCATTTTGCTCCGCCCTCCAACCACTCGCAGCCGATGGCAGCCCGCCCTTCTTCCTCCTTGTGATTGTGTGATTGTTGGCATGCTCTCTCTAACCATGTGGAGTCTTTTAATATCGACTAAAAACAACTCGTTCAGCTTCAAACAACAGCTGCTAGAATGTAACCGAAGTTTCTCGTGTTCATTGTCTCACCTGTTTGGCTTTGGATGGTTTTATACAGTTTAAGGACTCAAACGTCTCTTCAGTTTATTTGATGATGATGACGTAGCTGATGTCCTGCAGAAACTTGTCTCCATATTTCTGCTTTTCATACATTTTATTTTTGGTTTTATTGGCACAAAAAAGTGTTCTGAGTGTGGATCCGTGGTTTGTGTTACTGTGCTCTCATCAACACTAAAGATGAAATATTAGTATTTATGTTTACACACAGTTATATGATTTCATTTTTAATGTGGTTATAATCATGCACATCGTTAACGTGCACCAGCACAACAAATAGTTTTAAAAACCACTGTATATATATATTAGTATTTAATTTTGTTTTCATTATATTCCACTTCATTTTTTTTTTTTACATTTTCTCATCTATGCAGTATTTTTGGCATGAAGTAGAAGTTAGTTGCTTGGTGTGATTTTGAGCGTGGGAGGTTTAAATTTGCACCTGATGGGCCGGTTAAGCACTTTTGTGAAGTTTGTCAATCTTCCTCAAAGCCTGAAGCACGAAGGCTGAAGCTGTAATCTGATATGTGACACGTAAAAATTCAAACAACAATAGAATAACAAATCTGAAGGTGTAGCGTGAGGTGGTGGTCAGAGTTTTCCAAACGATCTCCATCAGTGCTGACACACTTACTGATGAGCAGATTTACAGTAAAACACAAAAAAACATTTCAGGGTCTTTAAAATGGGAGACTTTGTTTCTTTGCCAGCAGCCACAACCAGAGCTCTAGAAAGACTGGGAAGTTTGTCATTTTTGCGTGCAACAACACAAAAATGTCGACAAAGGGGACCCGTTATTGTCTGATTGGAGCAGTCCCAGCAGCAGCAATGTGTTAAACGTTCCTTAGTGGTGGATCTGAGCCCCTTTCAAACCTTCAGTGTTTAATACCGACTCTACAGCCTCACCAAAAGCTTACCGGGTTAGAACACAAACACTGGAAGCAAATTTCAGTCCTTCAAGTGTTGTGAGAAATGAGGTAGCAGTCCTTTCTACTTCCTGTTTTATTGTCTGATTGGAGCAGTCCCAGCAGCAGCACAGATTACAGCCTCAGTTTTTGGATGCTGTTATGTTTCTGATGCATGTTCAAAGAGTTATTCTGTAGAGTATTCACATTCCTGTATGATTAGTGTGAATCTGCACCCCCCTGGCTGTGGCTCAGGTGGATTTACCTGCAGCTGGTCCTGATTTGTTTGATGATAAAGGCTGAGGAACATCCATACACAGTCTGTCCACATCATGTTTCTATATGTACCCATATAATGTATATGAATAATTCCCAAATATTGGACTGTTTCTTTAATTACTAGTGAATATTTCCAAATATTCAGTTAAAGCAAAGTTCAAACTTTCCATGGAAGTTTCCATATCTTTGATGAAGTCAAACTGCAGAGATCCCACTTTGTCAGATTTTGGCCTTAAAGGGGACCCGTTATGCTTTTACGTATTATCTGTCATATACACACTGTTACAGTGGATGCTCATATTAAACATTGTTTAAAATAATGATCAGGTCCCTGGGAGCTAAAAGGCTTTAGTGTTACTTTGGCCACTGTGTGACATCCCTAATATGGTCACAGAAGCCCCACCCATCTGCTGCTCGGACCTTCGGTTTGTGACAGGCAGACAGTGAGAAAGTTGGCTTAAAGGGGGAGGGGCTAAAGCAGCTTGTTTGAGACAGAGGATGAAGTGAGGGGCTCAGCCCAGGCCAGTCATAAATAAGCGTTGTTTCGAACTGAATCACGTCTTCAGTAGTAAAAAGTTAGAGCTGAACCTGAGCAGGTCTCCTTTAGGTTCTGACCTGGAAAAGGCTGGCCTTTTAAACGTCTGATTATTCCCATGAATTCCTCATCTTTGATGCATTTCTGGAGAAACTGTGCTATCAATTCTAAGAAAATATTTTCGGTTCTTCATTTCATTTGGATGATGTAAAATCAGAGTGCCACCTCCCAGCTGACCCTCCAAATCGGCTTCAGTGAAACAGCAACGTTAGCATGTCTAATTTTACTGTAATAGGAGGAAATGATCAGAACCACAGGCCTCTCGAGTACCAGAGGTGACCTCTTTTCCTTTATTTGTGACCACAGATATGTTCCTGTGTCAAAAGCAAAACTGCACCGGCTTTAAGTGACGTACAGAAACAAGCTCGTGATCATAATTCACTTCGGGTCAGCTGATGGTATTAGTCTGTGATAGAAGGATGGTTCACAGGCTGGAGCACATGACGAGGCTTGTGAGCAGCATTTTGATGCTGGCTCGTCTTTCCTTCTCTTTTAATATCATTTCCTCCGAATGTAGCCAACTGCTGTACTTAAAATGTTACATGTGTACTTCGAGGGCCTGTAAGTTCATAATATGAAGGTAAATCAATGAATCATGTCTTCATGACTGTATTATTGTTTAATAGATTTTTGGTTTCATTTGGAATTTCACACCCTTGTTTTCCTTCTAATCCTGGTGAATTAGGAGCAAACTGCAGGCCTCCTGGAGGAGCTTGCAGGCTTTCACTCAGTGATCTCTTGGCTGTGTTATTAAAGTGTCTCTGAAATAATGCTGATTTAATCTGAAGCTCCTCTGCAGGCGCTCCTGGAGGACAAGAGGAGGGGACAAAGTGAAGTTTCCCCGAGCTCTGCATCCACCTGGATGTTGATGCAAAAACACACACAGTAACATGAGAGCGTGTGTGTGAATGTGTCTGAGTTTGGATTTTGTACTAACCAGTGTGTGCAGAGACGGCCTTCTTCTGTCCTTTTATTTAAAGTGTTGTGAAGGCTGAAGACGAACTGAAATAAACTTTATTTCTGGACTTGAGCTGGCTTCAGGTCGTATTTGCACGATGGTGAGATCATTAATGTTCCTCTTTCAGCTGTCAGTGACCTCTGACCTGTTGATGGGGACTCATTGCCTCATTTAACAGGTATTAAAGGGTGGATGATGATTTCTTTCATCCTTTAGTCAATGAGGAAGGAGAGCTTTGTGCCATAAACCTTTTCAAAGCTCTCAGGCGTTTACTGCCGCCTTTGCCGTCTATGAAACTGGATATGTTTCACCTTTACCTGTCAGCCTTTCTAATTCATGCACAGCTCCAGCGCCCCAAAGCTGGACTGTATGAGATGTAAATAAGACGTGACCCACTGAAGAGCTTCCAGCTTAGCTTAGCTTGACCTTTGCCCTGTGACCCAGATACCTGGTGGATGGACTGAGTTCTCAGCCACAGGTGCGCTCTCTGTCCCTCACACCAACCTGCACACCTTTGGGGACAGAGCCTTCAGCGGCAGCCCCCACCCTCTGGAACTCCCTTCATAGCTTTGCACCACCCGTCACTCCAAGAATTTCCTTTCGCTCTCCTTTATTTGTTTCCTTTTGGGGTTTATTAGCGCTATAAAAATCAAAGTTATTCTTATTAAAGCCCAAATTT
>VUQK01006664.1:4835-18372 GCA_015106715.1 Bujurquina vittata | reverse complement strand
AAACTCAACCACTTGACCACCAAGATGCAACAGCATACGCACAAAGACCAAATAGCAACAGATCATTTATTCGAACTTGTTTCAGGCTTCTTTTAAAAAAAAAAAAATCATACCTTCCTGAGCGTGCTGTACATCTGTCAGTCTGCAGGATGTGGACCACTCCAGCTCCTCCCAGTCTCTTCCTCCCCCACCATCAGAGTGCCCGACCAGACGACCGGCGAGCCTTTTCATCTCCATGAATCTTTCATGCTGCCTAAAACACCACTAACGTGCGCTGGAACAAATCCCGTCGACAGACTCCTTCCCCTCCTCCTGCTGGGGAGACAGGTTCGTCTCCTCGCTGGGGACCTCTCACCACTTTCTCCGTCTACCTCCCTCTCTCTCTGACAGCCTGACCTACTGTGTGCTTCCTCCTCTGTCTTCTGTGCCTCTACCTCGCTGCCGCCGCCTCTTTCATCCTTTATTTGATCTCCAGAGTATTATTCCCTTTTTTCTGCCTTCTCCATCTGACCTCAATATGTGCCAGATAGCCTCCATGCCCATCCACACACACACACACACACACACACACACACTGGACGAACAGCAGGACACACATGGACTTGTTAATCTCTATAACACAAAACAGAACTGAAAGCATGCAGAAGTTCACCCCTCTCTGAATCCTTTACACATCGCTCAGCTTGTCAAATTACTATTTCTCAAAGCAAAATCAACATGTATAATTGAGCCATTTGTAAATGTAAATCCCATCTTCCAATCTGTTATATCCCACCAATCAAATGTTTTGTAGTTTGCGGGTGTTACGTCACCTCCTACTGAATCTGTGCAGGTAAATCAATGCCACACAAAACATGACCTCGAAAGTATGGACTGCAACCGAGGAAGTCCACACTTGTGAAATCAGGTGTCGGATGAAATAAGTCAGTCTAGACCACATTTACACACACACACGACCTTTAAGTGCTCTTATCAGTGGCTGTCAGTTCCTGATTGTGTCATAAAAGGGCCGAGTGTGAGTGGGTGGGAGTTTTTTCTCCTCTCTGGCCTCTGTTGCTCTAAGTAACAGACATCATGACTGTAACAACATCCTCTACTTGCAAACTGGACTGTAGCGCACACCGATGAAGTGATGCACACATTTTACCTTTACGTGCTGTTCCTTATTTTCTGTCATGTGTGGCTCTTTATGGACATCATCTCAGCAATAACCGCGCCTGATGTGAGCACAGAAGCCCCGCCCACCTGATGTTTAGCTTCATGGAGCTGCTCATGCTGACACTTCAAGCCTAAAACGGTACAAACATGCTAACACACACAAGTCAGCTGAACCTATTTATATCATGCAATTCGCTGGTTGTTGAGCTGGTTGAGAAAAGGCAACTTTTAGCCTTGTATTCCTTCTTTGGTACCACTGAGCTAGCAGTCGCCATGAGGTTTGGGCAAGTCCACAGCCGCAAAAATGTGGGGGTGTTTTTGTCTGTTCCTCCTGCCCCCAAATACAATGGATCAGTCCTGAGAGCAACACCTCAGGGTGTCCAACCAATCAGATTCTAGTCGGATATCGACCAAATCATTGATTAGTCACCTCCAAGAATACAGCCCTAGAAAACAGTCAATCCTTTAATTTCTCACAATCTAACAGGAGATCTTCAAACGTCTTATTTTATTCGATCAACAATCAAAAGCCAAAAAATGTTCTCTCAATCAGCTGACAGATGATAATCTTATAGGAGCCATAATTTCCAAAAAGCAACTTGTTCTGCTCTAAAGAGGCATCATTGTATTGTTA
The DNA here is from genome assembly GCA_015106715.1 of Bujurquina vittata. Lineage (NCBI taxonomy): Eukaryota > Metazoa > Chordata > Actinopteri > Cichliformes > Cichlidae > Bujurquina > Bujurquina vittata. The sequence continues at coordinate 16,580 of VUQK01006664.1, read as the reverse complement.
AATACACCAGCGTTCTTAAACTTGCACATGCTGCCATGCTAATGTCATGATTCAAGGGCTTTACCTTCAGGACAAAGCAGGATGCAGCTAAAGGTGTTTCTGTCAGCGCGCCGGCTCTCCCTGACTGACCTCCAGACTGTCTGAAGGGCTGCTGTCTCTGCTGGGTGTCTGACTTGAAGTCCTCACACAGAGTGTGTCACAAGGAAAACGCTCCCTAGAAACACGCTCGGCCCGTCTCCATAATTCAGGTGAATAAATTAGAGCTGCTCTATTATTTAGCCATGGCCGGTCTCCCCGCTGATCCAAATCTGTCACTTCACCTCACAGTCCGCTCAGGGTGACAGGGCCCTTCTGGCCAGACACATGAACACACACACACACACACAGGCATGTGCAGACATACACACACACACACACCTCACATTACTGTATACAGTACTGTAAAATTCCCATATTTTATGCATGCACAGAGAGATGTACGGTCTCTGTGCTTTCTAGGACAGCCTTCACCCTCCTAAGCAGTTACCTCGCCCATTTCAGCTGTTTAAGATCCTTTAAAAACTTTAGCTGACCTGAGTTCAGCATTAAAATGTGTTACTTTCATGTGTTTTTTCCATTTATTTAAAAAAAAAAATTAACAGCAAACTATATAAACATATAAGATAAATAGAGAAAAGCACCAGCTAATAAGAGCCAAGCCGTTATATATATAAAGAATTTACTGTATCAGAGAAGAATTAAAAGTCCCATAGAGCTGAAAGAATAAACGTGCTGCTCAAGAGGAGAGCGCAGAAATCCAGGCCAACACTTCCTGGTGTTTACGTGCACACATGATGAAGGCTGAAGAAGACAGAAGTGTTGAACTTAATGCAGCCGGTGCATTAAGGGGCTGATAATCATGGTAATAGATAACCATGGTTACAGATAACCATGGTTACAGATAACCATGGTTACAGATAACCATGGTTACAGATAACCATGATTATCTATTACCATGATTACAGATAATCATGGTTACAGATAACCATGCCACAGCCACTCTGCGTTATACTGGCCAGCAGACCAGAGGAGAGACAGACGCACAATGTGGCCCCACTCCTGCTTGGATCTTGGCTTGTTTCCTCAGAAGCGAGCGGACCCGTGAAGACTTTTAATGTAAACTGCTGAAGAAAAAAAAGGGAGAACCTCCCTTCGGGTCACCCGAGGACAGCGCTAACAGTGAATCTCAGCTACTCTTCAGAGACGTTTCTTTGGCGTTTCCTGTGTTTAGGTTGGCCAGCGGACCACTTTTCCCCTTCGCTTGCTCTATTCTTCCCTTTCATTTCCTTTGGCATTCCCTTGCCTCCTATTTTTGTCTTATTTCAAATCTGCATCTGAGTTCCCTCCCTTTCAGTCTTACCTTCCTCACTTTTTCTTTCCCTTGTTCTCCCTCATGTTGCACTCCTTATATTCCTCTCTCCAGCTCCCTTTTTCCCCGCTAATCCACCCCATCCCCATTTATATCCTCTCTCTCGGTGTGTATCGTGGCCATTTATGGGCAGTGTGTGCTCAGAGCTAAATCTCCCTCCGGCAGCCTCAAACACAAAGTCAACATTTCCCCAGGATTGAAGGTGGAGTAGAGTCCTGCTAGCTCTGACACTATAAAGAGCTTCAATGCCGATCCCTATAACAGCCACGCTCCATCAAAAAGCCCTGAATAAGAGCAAAGGGAAAAGGCAGAGAAATGATATCGCTGAAGGAACACACTGGTGTTCTTGGCCAAAACATCAACAGGTACAACAACAGGTGTGAGAACCTTTGAACACAACGACCTGAAGAACATCAGAGTGGCAGCGTTCAAGCAACCATGATGCCGCTGGCATGTGTCAGCCACGTACAAGGTGCCCTTTGGCAGTGGGGGGGGGGCATTTAAAAATGGAACAATGTTTTTCCAACCCTAACCAGGCAGCATTAATCCAAACAAATCTGGCAGAAATGCAACATGAACCGAGTTCTTCCTGCCGATAAACCAACGACCACCCCGCCGCTAAAGCAGCCAACAGAGAGCAACCGTGTGACACCTCATATAATTCCTAATCATAAATATTAATGATAGAATTTTCCACATATCATTCAGAATATCCCGCTGACACGGGGCTCCATACACATGCAAACCCCCACAGTCGCTCGAAGAGGGGGTAACAAATGTTTCCCGTGTGTGAAGCGACAGTTAGGAGGCATATGTTGTTGAGAGCATGCAATAAATAATGCAGAGGTTTTGCTACAAACGTATGTTTCCAATATGCATGGCAGATGAGTGCCTTGGGGATGTTTCTGGTCCGTATCCCAACATGTCTGCTACCTGTGTGCAGACCAGCCTACAGGGAGCTGGAGACTTGGTGTTAGCGCATGACGGAAATCTGTCCAGATACAATTTGAACACTGAAAAAGAAAGAAATTGTACAAAGTGATATCATTTAGGGGTTATTAAATCTTAATTTTGTCATTAATCATATTGTCAAGCACCGGTTACACAGACGTGTTCCCACTGCAGCGTGTCCCGGCGTGCCTCGCTGAGGTATTAACTCTGTTTGTCACTCAGAGCGGCTGAGCAACTGAGCAGAGTGAGATAAAGCAGCCTGGGTCACATTTACACCGTTTTTGTTGTGTGTCACTTGTATTCATGCAGATGAGCATCAGCACGGAGATAAAGCGGCAATAAGACGAAGTCGGTCTGCTATCAGTTTGAGGCTGAATGGAGTCGAGTTGGCCGTTGCAAGCAATCTGCTTGTGACATCAATTAACTGTGACAAACCAGCAAAAACTGCTAATATGTTGCACGCCGTTGTAAATCTGTTGCCATAAGTAGAAATTCACATTAAACAGGAATTCTCATGAGCTGCTTACATTCAGAGTCCAGCAGAGTGACAGGTGCTCAGCAGCCTGATGTATATGGGATTAAAACCAGAAGACAACCAGCTGGCAACCACAGTCAAGTCCTCAACCGCAAGGATGGGTTGGACTCGTTGGTGCGGACAGATTCTGAGTGACTGCGATTTTTTGGGGTAATCTGACTGTATTTATAGATTAGATGGCGATTCTTTATGAACCCAATCTGAGTGAGAGCGACTGCAGACCGCGACTGTTTGGAGCCAGGTTACCTCCAACCAGGCGACCTGTGCAACTGGCTGGAACTGGAACTGGTCACTGTAGTAACCAGTTGGTGTCCAAATACAAAAGAAATCTGACCGTTCAGCATTTTATGGGTGTTTTTCAGAAACCTGCCACTAACTGCATCTGTCCACCACTGCCCGGCGGCAGACCGGTATCTGCAGGTTCCTTCTTCTGCTGGCTGCACGGGTTCTCCACTTCAGGAGCAAAAAGGCGTCTTTTACATCAAACACAATCATTTCCTCGTCTCTGAATATAAAGTTCACTGACTTCTGCAGCCTTGCTTTCTCATTTTCTATCTTCTTTCTAACTCTTCGCCCGATTTTTATGCTTCTCTTACATTTGACGTTCCTCCTGAGAAGCAATTAAAACGTATTTCATAATTACTCGAGTCTCCGTCCTCCACCGCACTAATTCCATCAGTGCATCTCAAAGGGAAGCTGAACACACAAGGAGCCGTTGTAATTAAGTCCAGTGTCTCGGGGCTCTGCTCACCTGCTGCCTCGCCGAGGCTGACCAATACTTCATTATGGTTTAAGTGAAAAAGAATCAATAGCAGCTAGCAGAGCAGTCACGTCTGCGTCCGGCTTCTCTGTCAGGCATCAATCGCAGACACACAGGGAGAAGACGTGGAGGAAAAAAGCTGAACAGCAAAGCTTCAGCGAGGCGACGGAGCCTGTGCTGCTGAGAGAAGCAAAGCTTTGTGGTGACAATAACACGAGCTGAGTTTCATTGCAAGGTGGCAGGGAAATGAAGTGATATTGAGCATTTTAAGTGCCTGGATCCTTTGCAGGGTAGTGATAACGTCATAAATCTCTATCACAGCATAGGCCTGGCAGAGGTAGGTGAGAGCTGCAGAGCAAAAAGAGAGAAAGATGCGCAGTTTTTAAAAAACAAACCAAAAAAAAAAAAAAGACCTTTGCCAGCAGTGGTAGCAAAGGGACTTTTAAAGACTTGGATTATGCCTCTAGATCATAAAGTCAGTCAGTAAAAGTGTAGCGGGTCAACAAATCCACCCAGCTGAAGCAGATATTTGTCTTTCATCTCACACACGGAAGTTTCTCTCGTGCATTTGGTTGAACGACGTCACCGAGTCAACAAACCATAGGCGCCTCTTCCAGGAGCCGAGCACCTGCTTTCCCCTATTGTACCCACAGCACCCGCCTCTGTTTATAGCTTCATTAATCCCGGCCCCACGTAGCTGTAGGCACAGACCTGTGAAATTTGAATTTCCTCATGAGGAAACTGGGTCACTGAAGCAGCCTGTTGTAATGTTGTATGTAAAACCAGATGTAAGAGGAGGATTTGTGTGCATGGGAGCAGATTAGGAGTTATTTTAAACACACGCTGCCTGTACGATCAGCGCAAAACTGTTACTGACGAAGAGCCATCTTCACACAATGCAAGGTCAACGAAAAGCCTCGTTAGAGGTTCCTAAATGTGCTCCGTCTCTATGGCAAGATGATCACATAAAACATAAAGTTATCCAGGATTCAGATTTCTGACTGACTCAGCTGATATTCACAGAAACAAACTGCATGAATAGAAGCTTCACTGGACCTCCATCAGCCACACAAGAACCGGACCCCTCCCTGCCCTTTGTGAGGAAGATAATAACTCTCTTCACCGATGATGCCGTCCTTTCACGCAGTGGTTTTCTCTATTAAAAACACCGTGTTCATGAATGGAATGAGGGACAAAGCGGAGCACAGTGAGCGATTCAAAAAGAGAATTCATCACATCCTTCCTGGTCTCAGTAACTGAAGTTACTGAGAAACAAAACAAAAGTGGAGCACAGTGAGCGACTCAGTTTCCCAAAAGAGAGTTTTTCCACTTCCTCCCTGGTCTCAGTGAGTGGATTTAGGCAAATAACTGTGGAAGCTCTGGTGTGGAATAAAGAACAGATCTGAACAGCTGATTAAAGAGGATGGCTAAATATATTTACGTGGCACAAGTGCACCAATTAGCGCAGCAAGCGTAACAACGTTCCTGTACAGCAAACCTTCAATGGTCACCCGCGCTTTGCAATGAAGACACCGACTCATCTGCAAAGACCCACAAAAAAACTACTCGCACAAACCACAAACAGAGAACGTGCACTTTCAAAGTAAAAGTTGCGCCTTTCGGCTGCGACCGACTCGATTCAATCAGTGCAACGTTTCCCATACATTCCAACCAGGATCACAAATACGCCTCATGAAAAGCAGGCAGCTGCCAAACGTGGTTCAAAGCTCGAGAGTTTGGCACGCTCGGCGTTGTTTGTGGTCAAACGCACATTTCAAGTTAGATCCTCTTCCTCAGACGGCTGCTAAATTACACATGTGGGGAACATCTATGCAGAGCTACTCCTACCATTTCAGAGGGGTTAGGGGAAAAAAAAGGAGGACGCCTTAGAAATGGCTTTGGAGAAACAAATTAATAGCATGCAAAAGTATTGTGTGATTTTAGAAGATGAAAAGGAGAAAAGCATCACTGATGCTTTCGTTTTACTGACTCCTAAAGATTCATTGCTCAGTCGGATTGATAATGTTGAGGAGACACGATTATATTATATCCCCTTTACAGCTTCTGATGGAAGAATTGATTAAAAGAATGGATGAGGTACTTGTACACATCGACAGCATATATTAGTATATTATCTTGTGACAAAAACACCAGTCTGACTCGACAGTACACCCCAGAGAAGGAACGCAAGTCACTGGGTTCAGAGTGCCACTCCATTAATATTTCCAACCGATTCTGGGAAAAATCCTCCCAGAAAGCAGTCAAGACTCCCCGGGTATAAATGACTCGCCGAGTACGAAATAAAAACTGTTGAGCGCACAGGTGTGGAAGAAATCATCCAGTTCCAAAAGTCCTTGAAATATCCGAGAAGCACGGCTGACTCCGAGCGGCTTTCCGAGCCTCCGAACTCATTGTGCTGCGACGGGAACACAATCCGACCTCTTCACTTTCAGCCGTAATTACCTGAGCAGACACTGAGGCCTCGGAGGCGCCGCCACACTTAAACCATGCTAATCCAGATTAATGCGCCGGCCATTCACAGTGATGGAAATCCTATTATTACAATAGCTTTGTTCTGCCATTAAATTGTAATAAAACGTTTGTTGCATAACTATGAAAAATGGTGGAGATACCCACCGGAGGAGACCTTTAGGTGTTTTTTATCCAGTTATCTGCTGTCTGTCTCATATTTAATATCTCACTGCAAACTCTGTGAACTCACTGACTGCCATTTTACTACCAGAATATTAGGACTTTATCATGTTGAAGACTCTTTTTGCTCTTATAATGTCTCACTGGGTAGGCAGCTGATCAAAACTTGCCCAATTCCAGGTTACGTAACAACAGAAATTTCCCTGTGGGATCAACGAAGTATTCTGGTTCTGATTATTGGGAAGTCTCACACTAGGCGACCTACTTCATGTGTTCTAGCCTGGCTGCAGTTCCTGTGTTCTCTGCTGCAAGCCACTTTGTAACCCATCTCTACCCAAGCTCCTCCGCTTTGAACACTGCATCTGACGTATGAGAATCATGACTGCTGTCTGTCACCGATGTCACCCTAAAGCTGTCTTCTTGTTGCTCTCAGTGCCTTTGGGTAGCCACACATGGGCGGACTGGGAAGTCCCAGAGCTGAGTCATGCCATCGAATATAATTAAGCTCAGCAGTTTATATGCGTTTTGTTACATTGCAGTGCACAACTGCGGCGAAAAAGACTTTTTTTACCTTTGACATTTGATACAAAGTTACATACACAATCTATTAAAAAAAAACCACTGACTGATGCGGGTTTAAGGATCTACAATTGTTCAGAAACCCTTTGCCAGCACGTACTTTATCATGTACTTTTGGCCTGACCAGTTGGTGGTCATTTTCCAGGGTGGTGGCTGCAGCAGTGAAAGCAGCTTTGTGCTGTTACACAACAAGCATGAGAGACTCTCAAGAGAGGCCACACACCAGCTGAGCCCAGTCCAAAAATGGCTATTCTGTGACAGAAAAAAGAAACATTCCTTAAATACTAAAGCACACAATAACACTTCAGTCCCAAGATAGCCCCGCAGCACTGCTGTGGAATCCACTCCCATTTCACCGGTGCGCCCTTCCAGACTGCTGAGATTATGTAACCATTTTGAAATTAATCTAAATCAAATAAATGTACATGGACTCGTCTCCGTGACGCTGTTGACACGGCGATATCAGCTGTGATGGTAGTGGTTGAATAATTGCTCCCTATGGAGGTTTACGGCCATTAAACGTTGCATCGAGCAGTGAAGGATCGATCACGGCGGTGACGGAGGCAGCATTAATTAAAAAATAAGAATTTGAAATAAATTAGCACTGCGCCTGTTAACAACATAACCCATATAAGGCTCTTTGAGGCCACTAGAGAGGGAATTAGTGCTCAGTTAATTATGATGCACAGATATGCATGTTTCCTGGGGGGTTGAGAAAAATCAACAAAGTGCACGAGGACTGGTGTGAAATAGTCCTCGAGGGCCAACAACGCTTTGGAGCCACTTTTTAACCACAGATGTTCTGAGCCCTTTTTATGGTTTGTTTGGTTTTTAAAAAAATCAGGCAACAGAAACTGTAGATGTATTTGTGAATTGATTTGGGATTTGGGGACTTTCCATGCAAGCGGTGCATATTTTAAAGTGTGAGCAAAAGTCACTAACAGCATGCGGGAAGGATTATGAAAGTCCCGACATATGAATCCCCAACTCACAGTGAACACTTTCCATTAAAAGTACATTCGGCTGGTTACATAGTGCGTGGATTACTGAAGGAAATGGGTAACCTGACCTCGGGAAAAACCAGCTGATTGGTTTTTAATTTAGCCTTGAAGGCCACAAAAGAATTTCCATTCACACTCATTACAGTGGAGCATAGGTAATTTGAGTTGACTGACCCTGTAACCAATGGATCCGGATATTAGATTTCTAAAGCTTGCAGTTGAATAATGGCTCGGGCATCATAACTCTCTTCAGCACCTAGTTTCTGAAACCACTAATTACATATTTTATGTTACTCTAATAATAATAATATATTCCAAAATGTGATTTGGTGCCTTTTGTCCTTCGTATAATGATAGTTACATTTATTTCTGGAGTGTATGCATCGACAGGTGAACTGAGAAACATTTATCATCTCATTACAACGCAGGGTTTTGCTGGGAAACGGTGGGTGCTGCAGACATTGCTTTAACTTGAACCATCCACCTAAACAGTAGACGCAAAAGCAGTGGATCCATCTGCTGTGGGAAATGAGGGATCAGCCAAAAGTATCTACTTCACTCATCTAAACATTGTTGCACATCAGGCACGACCCGCATGGCACTCCCCGATGGCAGCGGCCTCATCCAGCAGGACAGCGCCTGCACATATCTGTGCTGTGTTGGTAATGTAGCCTAGCTCCCACTTGCTACCATAACCCAAACCCATGCAGAGCAGCGAGGCCAAACTCTCCAGCCTGCACGACCCAAAGGACTCACGCCCTCACATGTCAGAGTGGCGTGAGGGCCACCACAGTATGAGGCAGGTGGTTGCAATGTTTTGGCTAACTGGTGTGGGGCGACACAATCATTTAGTGGACCCAGTCGTTAGGACAAAAGCAAAGAGTGAGGTCGGGCGACTATTGAAATAATTAAAGCAAAAAGCGCACAGTGTGTAGTCCACAGAAATTCAGTGTATGTGCCAAATGCACATACAGCCACACACACAGAAATACACAGTCATAATGTCACCATGCCAACAGGCAAATGGTCCTCTCTGCAGTGATCACACGGTCAGCTGCAGAAAGACGAGCCTGTCAGCAGGAAACACAAACCGGACGCGATTTCCTCGTTTTGATGGCAAACGTATAAAACAATCGACTCCATAAAGTGGATCCTACTTAAACAGGTCAACTAAACTGGTACCTGGAAGAGGAAAATAAAACTGGTTCCCTTAGTCACTCTGATCAAGCTACTCAGCAACACACAAGAGCTTCATTTCATCTCCACATTAAAGGTCAACTGGCAACTACAAATGTAACACTGGAGCCGTGGGACAATGTGCTGATGTTTGTATGCAACACTCTGGCTACTTAATATCAGAAATGAAGAATTATAATACTTCTGAGGTTTTTCTTTTATGATACACACGAGCTTGGAGTCGTTTTGGGGGATTTTTGTTACACTTTTTAACAACATAAAGCACATGTTTCAAAGCTACATTTGCAAGCTTGCTGCAGCTTTTAGCACAGATTCTATGTGCGCTACATGTCATCATAATCTGTGCTGCCCTCCATTTATCACTGATTTCAATGGATGATGACAGCCTACCAAGTTTCCTAGAAAACACACGGGGCACCGACAAGCAATATAGACTAATAACCACTGATAGCAGCTATTCAGTGGGCTGCTTCCCTCCAAATCAGGTTCTATTTGGTGACTCGACACTCAAATGAAGAAGTAAAACCTGGTTTCAACAAAACCAAAATGATATCAAAATATAAAAATAAAAAATAGTCCTTAGAAATCACCTGCTTTCTCCACTACATTTGAATGCATTCAGTGGTAAACAAAGGAATGAAAGTTGTTCCATATTCGGTATTTGAAACAAATCTCTGGTTGTTTCTATTAAGTTGGTGAATGTCTTGTTTTGGGACTGAAATGTGAAACCTGGTGTATATTAATGAGGTCTTTGCTATGAGATGTGCTGCTCTTCACAAGGCTGCTGGGAGAACAGAGACTCGCTGAGTCACATGTTTTACACTCTGCCAGCATCCAGGGTATCGCCAGAACCCTGCAGCTACACACTGGGTCGGTCCCAAGAACAGTCAGGAGTCCTGTCCCATGAATCCAATGAGTGTATGTGTTTAATCTTGGAGTGTGTGTTTGCTCTTTTGGAAGTCACAGCTTGTTGTACCAGCTGAAGGGCTGAACTGACTCAGTTGGCTTGGCCCGCTGATTAGTGGACATGTGTGTGGTCAGCAAGCCAGTAAAGCAGCCTGTGGGTACAAGAGATGGACTGGTCAGTCAAACCGTTAGAACAGTGGAGCACACTACTGAGGCCCTAAAGTGCATCACAAGCACAAAATTTGAGGCAAAAGTCGAAAAAAGAAGTCAACAAAAACTCAAAAGCAGCGTTTTTGTCAAGAGAGTTGCTACATGAAATCGGTTAAACCTCTTTGCAATGAACTCAAAGTTTAAAAGTGTGTAGTTTGCATGGCGCCACAGAAATGTGACGGAACAGCCGAAATCTGGATAAACTAAAGTTCTGTATTGGCAAATGTAATTGTTCTCGTGTACTGATTTCTGTCTGCAGTGGTACATTTTCTACATTAATGCTTGCAACAGATCAAAGTGAACACGCACTTTAATTCATCAACCAGGAAGTCAGTCAGTCAAATAAAACAGAAACCACTCTGGAAATCACAAACTAAAGGTTTTCACATTCCTGCAAGTAGCTACAGTTAAAGCAGGCGTCTCATTGGTTCACAGTCATGTTATCTTTATTTCATTTTATTCATCAGCAACATGACACTCAAAGAACTGTGACCGTAACACACCAAGTTAAAACTCTGTTTTGCTCAGGTATTTTTACTCACTGAGTACACACACACACACACACACACACACACACACACAGCTCCCTCCCGCTCTCTAAAGTGCTGAGTTGAAAGCACGTATGTGCTGATATCAGAGAGGAGGAACGCCTCTGCCATGCGGGATTACTGTGTCACCCTCACACTTCTATTAATATCACTCTGTGTGTGTGTGCGCGTGTGTGTGTTTGTGTGTGTGTGTGTGTGTGTGTGTGTTATCACTGGAAAGGCACCGTCAGGCAGCCCGTTCCCGTTGTTGTCAAAGCTGCTGGTGTGGTTCAGTCCTTTGGCGGTGAAGCTTGACGTGTCGAGTTACGGCACGAGTGAGGCGGGTCTGTCACTCACGACTCATCATTTTGAAATGTGGAAGGCCAGATTATACTCTGAACACAATCTTCTCCTAAATCTAAGAAGTGGTTGAGAATCAAAACCAATCAGTACGTTTAGAAAAACCAACACACAAAAGTCCCAGGATGACACAAACCTGTGGCGGGTCTCTAAAATGGCACCAGTGTTGCAGTGACACCAGCTTCCAAGGACGCCTTCTGCATAACAGCTGACTGATCATATTATATCCCAGGATAAAAAACGCATTGCATCACGACCCCCCAACTGTGCGTTTCCCCACAGATTACTTTAGATTACTTTAGTCACATACGAGGAATCTGCCCGAGGCTTGTGAGTCGAGGTGTGTGCGCGCCGTTGGATGATTATGTAAAACTGAGCAGCTGAAAATGTGTGTCTCAGTATCGAGATTCTGTTGCCTTGACTGACTTGTGTCCCCGATCAACAACTGCAATGTCACCACACACACACACACACACACACACACACACACACACACACACAGCTATGTGATCCAATTCACCTCTGTTCACACACTGCAAAGTCAGACAGTGAAAACTTGTGTTTGGAAAAATCCTCCAATCCTGAGACAACTTCACAGGGAGACGAGGGGGGGGGGGGGGGGGAAAAGGGAAAGTTATGAAAAAAAAACAAAAAAAAAG
>VUQK01006662.1:2134-12745 GCA_015106715.1 Bujurquina vittata | reverse complement strand
GCTGACAGTTTCAAACATTTCTATGGCAATTTTGGATTATGGGTAGAAAGATGGACGTCCTCTGTTAAATCTAACATGCTGAAGATCATAGTGTAATGGAAGAGGTGGAGGACTGTTTGATTGCAGTAATGATTAAAGGACAGCATCCCAGAATCAGCTATTTCAAGAAATATGTTTGTCCAGATTTGGCGACATAGGAATTTGAGAACTGAATTGGGGCAGATAAAACTGGGATGAAATAAACATTAAAAGGGAGAATATGGAGACTAAAAAAAAATGATCCTTGCTGGGCTTTTATAAAAGCGTATTATTTTTTATAGTTCTATTTTGTTGTGGAGTTCATGAAATAACTCGGGCGATGATTCATGTGGCAAATATTCAGCTCTTGTGTCCATTTTTTTCCTGCTGCATCTCAGCATCTTTTTAGTCCTCTGACGGCCGAATGAAATAGTTTATAAAAGCTATCCTTCGGCTTAAATTATTACCCTGCATGAATGCCTGACACAGGGCTTTAGAAGTCATTGTATTCTTTAAGGGATTGAGTCATAAAAACGTGACATTTATACTCGTGTACTGCAGACACTGAAAATGTGTCATTGTGTAAGGGTTTCTGATAATAGGGCAAAGCTTTCCCATCCATCACCGTGATCAGACAACTTGGACCTACAGTATCAACAGAGTCATCTAGCCCCATATTCTCCCTTTCCGCTGTCCATTCTTGTTTTCCCTACCTACTAAAACCATCAATGTCTCATCCACTGCTTCCATCCATCCAGCCTGCTGCCTGTCAGTCCAAAGAAGGGGTTGAGACAGAAAGCCTCAAGACTCTCTGAGGCAAAAGCGCATTAGCTGTGTTTATACCACAGTAAGGGCACAAGTTGCAGAAGGTCAAGACAGTAAGTGGCCTGATGAAAGTGTCACTCTGGGGAAATTTCAACGATGCGTTGGTGGAGGGTCGAAAACGTCAGCTGGCAAATACATTCTGATAGCCCTAACTCGGAGAGATAATGTGCGCGAAGTCGGGGAGATAGGGGGAAGGAGAGTTGACTACAAATGCAGAGAATCATAAATCTTTGCTTTGATCAAAGATAAAGATGTGGGTGGATTTGTTGTCTCCGCCAGCATGCCTTTGGAAGTGTGTCATGTCATTTGCCGCATGCCTCCCTCCTCCTGACAATCACTTCTCGGGCGGTCTTGTCTCCTTGCATTGTTATCTTCTCCTTTATGAATAAAATGGATGAGACTGACTTTAAAAAGAGTGATGTCAAAACAACACTCTTTTTATGTTACTTTTGTAGTGTTGACCTTTTGATGAGTTCAGGATCCTTTTGTTGAGATCCCGGCCAGGGCCCCGCGTTGCTTAGTGTGCTATATTCTTTTTTTTTTTTAAATCCTTTCATCTGAACTCTTTCTGCACTAAGGGTTGAAGTCAAAGGCTACTCGTATGAGGAATTCATCACAACTGCAGCTGGAAGTGAAGCAAACGGACACCAGCCTGCATGACAAATCCTGGCTGTAGGTGAAACTTGAGGGCTTCACAGTGAGACATGCTATAATGAGCAGAGGAGTCACATGGTTTTTCCTGTTTTTCTTTTTTCTCCTAGTGCCAGAGCAATTTTGGCCATTTATTTGCAGCGTAGACTTCACCAGAGGCTCATGGTTCTTACAGGTAGTCGGTTGTAGCAATTATCAGGGGACACAAATGTGAGTACAAATGGTCAAATGCTACCTTATTGCATTTTGAAGATTTAATGAAATGGTAAGCGCATGTTTTTCCCCCGCCTATATCAATTTAAAATTCATTTTCATTTCATGACATACAATCTCTTTGAATCCTTTACCAATACAACCATATCTTCAGAGGGCATTCCTATTATCTGCAGACCTTCTTACATACAGTTTTCAAAGGACAGAAACAGGAAATCTTTCATTCCTCATGTAACTCTTAATCTTGTTTTGTCAAATAAGAACAATACTGTAATTACCCACTCACAACTAACAACTTGTGAGATATATATGAAATGGCATGACTGAATGGCAATGCAGACTTACCTGCCTGTTGCAGTCGTTATCGTTAATGTTTTTTGTTTTTTAAAATGACTTTATCACCAAATAAAGTTGATTTTTGCTTATTAAGATTTACGGTACATGCCAGTGCCTAGTGAATGTGTTAGCCACTATACCATTCAAGAGTATATTGTAAGGTAAAGACCCTACAATAATTAGAGCCCAACAATCAAAGCAAGCATTTTTGGCAACAGTGGGAAGGAAAAAACCCTCATAACAGGAAGTAACCTCCGGCAGGACCAGGCTCAGGGAGGGCAGTCATCTGCCATGACTGGTTGGGGGTGAGGGGAGAGAGAGAGGACAAAAGGCTATAGAAGAGAGCCAGAGATGAATAGTAACTAGTTAAATTCAGAATGGAGTATAAACAGTGAAAAGAGATGAATGAAAAGAAACACTCAGTGCATCACAGAGAGGGTGTCTGCCTCCCAAATCCAAACTGGGAGCTGGTTCCACAGAAGAGGGTCCTGAAAGCTGAAGGCGCTGCCTCCCATTCTACTCTTAAATATCCTAGGAACCACAATTAAGCCAGCAGTCTGAGAGTGAAGTGCTCTCTTGGGGTGATATGGTATGAGGTCTTTAAGATGCGGCCTGACTATTGAAGACCTTGTTTGTGAGGAGAAGAATTCTAAATTCAATTCTGGATTTAACAGGAAGCCAATGAAGAGAAGCCAATAAAAGCACAACAATTCGAATAACCTTGGACAAAATACTTATCTAAATGTATGTTATTTTAAGGAGAATAAAAATGCAGTTTAAATTTAGAATCTGGTTGTTGACTGACCCTTGTCTCCCTGTCATTTTTTAAAAGCGGCCCCAAAGAGTTGAGTTTCCATGAGATATAACGTGTTGTACTATTCATAACATACAACTAACAACTTTATTTTTTCTTCAGATGCAGAAAATATGGCCCCAAACCACAAAGGTGAAAGTACAGCATTCTTGACCTATGTTAATATAGAGTGTTTAATGTTCATTCACCCTTTTAATTTGCATTCCCCAGAATATTTCTCACTTTCGCTGACACAGTGCTCTTATTTTGGCTCTTTGATCCTTTAGAGCTGCGCGGCATGAAACCAGCATTTTACCCTTTTTTTAAAAGTCTGTGATAATCAAACAGACTTAACAATAGATCTGACTTGTTAGCGCTGCACTCGGTGTCATGCGTGTACATTTTTTTTTCTGTAAGAGGAAAGGACAAATGTGTGTAGTGCCATATGCTCGAGGATCATGCAGGGAAGCAGAGTGAAAACAGTAACCATTTCGATCATATTAAATTCCATAATGGTTTGTCTGATGGGGCACTCAGGGCCAGAAGCTGCAATTAAACTCTAAATAAAATATTATTTTCTAGCCTCTCTGTGTGCAGTGGGAGGGATCCAAATTCTTTTAGTAATGCCTCATTTAAGAACCACAGTTTTCCCATTTGGGCACTTGGACTCATTTAGGACTGCGACACCCATCCTGTAGCTGCAGTCTTTAGCAGTAAAACCTAGTATGTCCGATTGCAGGCCTCATTTAAGGCTGGACAAAGGCTGGCGTGTGCGTGTGTGAGAGTTTGTGTGCACATTTTACAGAATAGCTTATTACTTTCCGAGCCTGCCTCCCGGGTTTTTATAGACATTAGCAATGTTGTGTAGACAGACGGGTGCGTTAAGCAAAGACACAGGCTTGATTAGACAGATCCATACAGGAGAGTGATCGATGCTCGGTTTGATGAGACCCGATCTAAAGAGTTCATCACTCTGCCTGACCTTTCCCTCACTCCACGGCTCCCACTCCTCTCCTGTTCGATGCCATCAGCCATACATTTTGTTACATCTGTCCACAGCAAACAGCTGCAATGCAACGACACGCCGCTGTCGCTCCACAGCTTGTGAAAAACTAAATTAATTTAGTTTTTAATGTAGAATGGCTTTTGTCTTCCTGTCTTTCACCGACTTCATAATCAAATTAATCATTACAAGTTCCAATTTTTTTTTTGTGAAAGTCTGTTCATTTGAATATTTCTCATTATCTCTTTGAATTTTTTATCAGCTATTTATCAACCACCCCCTTTGTTCTCTGATAACCCTGACATTTTGAAGTCCTGAACGTGCCTCTGACATACTCTATCCCACACTGCTATCATTAACTTTGTCCATCTCTCATCTGCGTGTGGCTCCAATGCCATTATTTGCAATCAGCGCTCCAGCTGAATAGAAATGTCAAGAGCATCCCTTAAAGCTCCGCTCAGCTGGCGCTAGAACAAAGATTCCCCGGTGCACCAATCTGGAGTTTTCTTAGCAATTTGCTCTTAATGACCGCAATCAACATTGGAGGGTAAGATATAAATGTGTGGAAAGCGTTAAGAAATGCATTCCCTGAGAGGCACTGTGCTGTGGTGGATTGGAGGCCTTTTCACACCTGTGAGTGGGCAGTATCATTACTTAAAAAAAAAAAGTTTGATGCATAAATTCAGCTACGTTTAAAAAATAAATCCGTTTAAAGCAGGAATATTCTTATCCCAGTGCAAGCCCCTCAGTAGTATCTGATTATACCCAATGCTTCGTTATATTTTGCATTTAAAAACAGTTTAATCCCTTTATTATCCCTATATTATTATTATATTAACATTTGCATGTTAATATGCAGAATCTGTAGGCAAGCGACACGGTTCTCAGTACCAGAAGCTTTCTGGTTTGTTTGTAGTCTCAATTCTATTTAGCTATCACATTTGACCAGCCTTTGAAGAAGTCCACGTGGCAACCAAATGCTGTTTTCCAACCATATTTTCACCTTTTGCTGGCTTTTCATATGCATAAGACCGATCTTTTGATGTCCACTTTGAATTGTTAACATCATTTTTTTTTATGTGCATATTACAACATTGCATTATGTTACATCTACTACACTTTGGTGGCTGGAGACTGTGGCACAACCAAAATTTGTTTTTTGTGTGCAATGAACTTGAATCGCAGCCAGATGTTGTCTCCAGAACGACTTAAGGTGGAGTCATTCTGCTAGTTTGCAACTGCATGGGGTCAAGTTGGCAATTGCATGCAATCTGTTTGTGATTAGACAGTAATTATTTGTGATAAAACATCAAAATGAATGCAGGCCTGACAATGTTAGGTTAGGTGTGTTAAGGGCCTGAAAAAGGAGCATTCTCCTAATGAGATGATGGGTGGTATTGTATGGCAAATGCCAGTCGGACAGTGAGCACAGGGCCCAAAAGAGGATGTCAGGCCCTCAGACCACCCTCGTGAAGTCTGTTCCTGATTGTTTGGTCAGAGACATTCACACCAGTGGCTGCTGGAGGTCATTTTGTAGCTCTGCCAGTGCTTTTCCTGTTCCTCCTTGTACATCCTGCTGATGGTTACTACCATAATAGATATATTTATTAAATTGCCTGGTCTTTCTGGTCTATTTTTCTCAATAATTGTGTCAAAAAAATGCTCTTTTTAAATAATTTACATCTTTTTTCCAGAAGTAGAACTTTCAAAATCTGTCAAGTATTTACCATTCCTATGTAATAAAATACCTAAAGAAAAGAAAAAAACTGAATTTAATTTTCTTCAACTTTCTTTTTATGGATTCTTCAAAAGTGCAGATTGAACATTTCTGAGATTGCAAAAATGAAATTCAACCTATTTTACAACAACTCAGTCAGTTTTACATTTCTGGAGCTTTCCGAGTCCATACAGGCTGTTATATTTGTGAATAGCCAGGCGCTTTTTAGATGTGGCAGCTTCTGAAACAGTTCCTGTCCACCTGAAGACAGAGGCCCACATTACACACATCACACATCCAAGGTGTGCTTCTGTGGCACAGAGTGCACTTTCTCCTTCCCAGTGCTGTCTGTTGTCTTTGGCACTCATTTTTGCGGGTTGGGATAGGGAAGTGGCCTTGAGTGGGAGGACGAGGTGGGCCAGTCAGTGGCACGCCGATTAGGTGCGCACTCAGCTTCTCCTGGAAATCCTGGCGTGTCGTGGCCTCCTGCTGCTGTGTCTTGCTGAGCTCCTTGTGCACAATGAAACTATTTGTGACAGCAATGTCCAGCAGGTGCTGAAAAACAGCCATTCTCCATCTTTTGGTTTTCCTGTGCACCGAGTTTGTTCCCAGCATCTGGTCAGAGGCATCCACACCCCCATGTTGTATTCGGCCACTGCTGTAGGCCTGGGCACGGGGATCCTCTGACTCTGCCCGTCCTTGTCCTTCTGCCTCCGCAGGACAGTCTCCCCAGTGTAAACAGGATGGACAGTGGTGCACATGGACACTTCCCTCGTGCCCATCTATTTGACAAAGAGCAGCAGTATCGACCGGATGGAGACTCTTTTTGATTTTTTGTTTAGAGCATTTTCTTAGGTTGTGGGGACCTCAACTCTGCCCCGGCGGTAAGTGCCACACAGTGCCAAACCCTTGTTGGCTCAGATGATGAAAAAGGAGAGGGCTGGTGTAAAAATTGTCACAGTACACTATGAAGCCACTGCCCAGGTAGTCTTTCTTCACAAGCTCTGTGACCACATCAAAAGAAAGCCCCTTCCCTGAGCTTGCATTGTTCTTGCCAGTGTACAGCTTGTAATCTACAGTATATCCATTTACATCAGCCAACACAAAGAACTTCAGCCCCCACTATGTCGGCTTCTTTTTCATATACTGTTTGACTTTTATGCGGGCTTTAGTGGCAACCATCCTTTCATCAACAGAAATATGCTGTTTTGGATGATAAACAGTTTTGCAGCGTATTCTGATCATCTCCAGGAGAGGTTTCAGTTTTTGGAGTGGGTCAAATTCCTCTGTTCCCCTTTTCCCCTCATTTGCTGTATCCTCCTCTGGATCACTCACAATAAGGTTGCTGGTGATAACAGTGAACCAATTTCTGGACATCACTGTCGCTGGGAAGGCCACGTGAAATATAGTTTTTTTTTCACCAAAAGTCTGACATTTTGGGGAAGTTGCAGACCAACATATACAGCAACAAGCCCAGGTATTTTTTTTAGTTCTTCGGCGTGAGGTCAGTCCATCTGTCTCTCCTCTTCCCCATAGCCTGTTTCTCCCAAACATATTTGTTGGTGTTGGCACATATAACTTTGAGAATCTCTTTGACAAAAAACAGAGCAAAGATGTCACCTGGTGCTTGGTTTGCAGTTGATGTAAGTGGAGGCTGTACACCAGGGCAACGTTTGGGCGAAAATCGAGGTGGGTGAATGTGGTGAGTGTCGGGGTCTGCCTCCGTTTTCCAGCATACTGTTTGTTGAGCCCTCAACGGTGACCGGCTACGTGCAAAATCTCCAGCAGCTCACGGCGTTGGCCCCGGATGTGACTCCTTCCACGGCTGACTGGCCCTTCATCAGGAGGATTTCTAAAAATGTCATAATACATGCACTCTTTATTTCAATATTTTTTTTCCAAAATCATACAAATAGAAGTAATAGGAGTAAGTTACTAGTAAGTCTTACAGAGTAGAAGTAATAAAAGATCATTTGAGATTAGCCCAATAACAAAAAAAATATGATAATAAACAATGTTATGAGAAGGTGACAGAGTAGGCATGGCTGACTCCTCTTGTTCATCTTCCTCAGTAAGTCTCCTGGGGACTCTCCTCTCTCGTGTGCTCTTCCTTGACATTTCCTCTTATATTCCTCTTATATTCATAAACCGAGCACGAAGGAAATGTCCAAAAAGTTTCGAAAAAGCACCGTAGCAAAAACTACAAAAACACGAAAAAATACATAGTGGAAACTATCCAAACACGATAAAACTCTTCAGGAAAAATATACTAAAATTATTATTTACAAGATTTGGATTTATTTACACAGAATATACCTCTAAAACTTCGCGAAACTCCAAGACTTCGCACCAAAGACTCGACTCGACACTCCAGGCTCACACCCACGACCTGCAGGTACTGCTTTGTTTTTCTCTCCCCCCGATACGGCACTCAGTCATTACCGTAATGGATGTAATAGCATCAGAATGCCCCATTCCACAGCTTTCAGGGGCAGTTTGAATGATTAAAATTGCACGAAGCAGCGAGGAGTTACGGTAATTTGAAATACAGACGCGCCGCGGTTGTCAACGGTGACCCCTGTGGTAGCAGAAAGGTCTCAAACTCCCGGCCCGCGGGCCGCATCCGGCCCTGCCCCCTACTTCCGGTACGATTTGATGTAAAAATATTAGACTTTTTGGCCCTTTAAGTTACTTTTTTACATTTTTATTTCTCCTCCAATTAAGAGAAGTTAAAAAAAAGTAACTTAAAGGGCCAAAAAGGCTTATATATTTACATCAAATGTGGACCGGAAGTAGGGGGCGGGACCGGATGCGGCTCTCAGGCCGGGAAGGCTTTCCACAAGGTTTAGGGGTATTTATGGGAATATTTGACCATTCTTCAAAAAGCGCATTTGTGAGCTCAGACACTGATGTTAGATGAGAAGGCCCAGCTCACAGTCTCCCCTCTAATTCATTCCAAAGGTGTTCTGTTGGGTTGAGGTCATGACTCTCTGCAGGACAGTCAGGTTCTTCCACACCAAACTCATTGATGGCTTTATGGGCCTGTGCACTGGTGGAAGGAAGGGGCATTCTCTCCTGGCGTGCGTGTATTTGAGGGTGTTGGAGGCTCTTGTAAATGAATGATATGCTGTATATGCTGTATATCTAAATGATATGCTGTTATCTCAACCACCATGTATGTACCTACAGGCCAGCAGGGGTCTCTCCACTCACGTTTGAGTGATCCAGCTTTCCACAAATGGAGAACGTTAACCTATATATTACACATGTTTGAAATTCTCTGCAAATTGTATCAAAAGCAGTTTTATCCCTTTGAGTCTTCTAACCACTTATCCACACCTTACATACTTGTTCACAGGATGTCCATTTCAACTTAATTTACTGACTTCAGGGAGGTTTCCTTAATAGCACATCACATTAAATATTGAAGAGGGATGTGGTCTCCAGGGCTAAAAATGACTTCAGGATGCAGCTTGCGTCACACAAGAAGCCTTTTGATTTACACTGATATCCCATAATTGCATTGTGTGAGCTCTAATTTTTCTTTACTCTAGATAATTCTCACTACTTTTGTCCTGCTAATTTGAAGCTATGCCCACAGAGAGTTTAATTTTGAATCCGGTGGGGAAGGTAATGGGATTAAAGCATGTTTACATTGTCCCGGAGGGTTCCATATTGGTAGGCAATAAAACTGTCCTGCTTCTTCAAGTTACATTAGAGTTCCTTTACATGGCTCTTTATGGTAGACTGTTATACAACTGCATATGCATTATTTCTTCTAACCACCTTCTTCAGGTGTGTTTTGGAACCAATCTTTCATGCTGATGTATGCTTACCATGTGATCTCTTCTCATTCATTATTTATAATGTGTGTATGTATATGGTAGAAGTTGTTTTAGTCTGATTGAAAGCTCGATAATTTTGTAGAAAACTGCAGCTAAAATTAAAGGATGTGTTAGATATGTGTGAATACCAGTGGTCTGGTGGAATGTCAATAAGTACAGTATATTTTTTTTTTGGTCCAGTTGACATGACATTAATACTCCAGGCAGCACGCTGCCAGAATCGCCCCCTTCTTTTGAAAATGACATCAGAGCCAAATGTTTAATGTTATATAATGATTTAATAATTTATACATCTCTGTATAGTCCATAATCCCTACTTTGGCGTTTAGCTGTAACACAGATTAGGATATGACAAAATCTATTCATTTTCAACGCCAAGGGATTATTTTTTATTAAATAATAAGAAACGCGATGAAAACATGAACCGAAATAATCTGTGAAATCTACAGAAAATCCATAAAAATGAACAGAAGACCTATTTATTTGTGTGCGTCTCATAGTGAAAATAAACGACCCATGTGTTTGGTCACGTGACCGGGGTGCGTGCGCAAAATGCGCGTGACGTATTGTTGAAGGCTTCGCTACAATTTCCTCAACCAAACACTCTACTGATATTGTGTGATAAAAACTGGAAGTCCACCGGTGAAAAAAGGGGCTGTTTGTTCAGAAAAACACTCCCCACCCCGGCGACTCTCGTCTCTTTGAACCACCGGAGACGCCGCTGCTCTGAAACTTGGTTTATTGGCGAAGAAGGCGGCTGCATTCCTGCCTGCAAACCCTCCGAAAGGGCTGGTTTTTATTTTCCTTTCACTGTCGAAAGGCGGGGGATACAAAGCGACGTGTGGTGAAAATTCTTTTAAAATTTGGACTCACTGAAGAAAAAAACGGGATTACTAAAGAGCCAGTTCGTGCTGCTGTGGCTGGTCAGCGATAGTACATGGATTATCTGGTAAGTAAGTGAATTGAAATGCAACGGGGGTTCCTTGTGCCCAGTGAAAGGCTGCTTTTAACGTGAGTTTTCGTGGCACTTGGGTTTCTAATGAAGCCGCGGTGTCACGCACATGTGTGACCTTTAACAACAAGGTGTTTATTACTCTTGTATTTGTGTTTAAACTATGGGTGTAGTGACATTTATTGTTTTATGCTTCTGTCAGGTGTCAGATGTAGCCCCGGGGTTTTTATCCAATAGCCGTGTCTAACTGGCGGACCC
>VUQK01006658.1:1988-14663 GCA_015106715.1 Bujurquina vittata | reverse complement strand
TGATGTAGGGGCAAAATGGATTAAGGGATGGGGGGAAAAAAAAAAAAAAAAAAAAAGAGTCTAAGGACGGCATCCCCAGAAATACATTTACTTTTTGAAAGCAACTGAAATTGAAAAAGAACCAGTGTTTCCCACAGTATTACAACCGTATAAGTGACTGTATGGAAGCAAGTGGGCATGTATGAGCATGCATGTGAAAGGAGGTGCACCTGTGCTTTATTTTCATTACTTAAATTAAAAATACTGTCAGCTGCCAGCACAACCCCTCAGCCTCCTAACGGTGGCACGAATCCCCTAGAAGTACAAGTTACAGAACACATAATTACCAGGTCATCTTTTACTAGGTTAAAAGATGTTCCACGCTTATTGTATAATGTTGAAACAATAAGCTTGGAATATCTTTTGACACTTCGCCCTGACCTGAAAACCCATACAGTCACAGCGATATGACAGCAGCAGGGTTATTACCATTATGAAAATTCACTGAATGCAAATTGGGAAAAAGCTTTGAATGTCATTATGACAAAAGACTGAAACAGTGGCGCTGGTGTAGTTGCATATGC
The DNA here is from genome assembly GCA_015106715.1 of Bujurquina vittata. Lineage (NCBI taxonomy): Eukaryota > Metazoa > Chordata > Actinopteri > Cichliformes > Cichlidae > Bujurquina > Bujurquina vittata. The sequence goes on along the minus strand of VUQK01006658.1, from coordinate 14,100 downwards.
GGCGCCATTGGGAAACCTGCAAAATAATAAAAAAAAATGAATATAAAGGTTGCCAAATTCCAAAGTGTCAGATTGTCAGTAGATGCAGCAAAGCTATCAGTATGAGAGGCCTATATGATTTTCTTCCTGAGTAAATACACCTAAAAAATCCTACACGACCTCTTTCTCAAGTTACTGTGTTGTCACTGATATTCAAACTTGTCCAAGATTTTTAGTACATGCACCTATGGTATCAATTGAAAACCATATATTGCCTCGCTCTTGATTTATCGTGTTCAAAAAGTTGGGCATCCACACTCCCGATGCCTGCCCGACCAGCGGGGGTGACGACAATACCCCAAGCCATTAACACTGAGGGGCAATAAAATCACATTCTCTGAGACAACATAAAAGGACAATGATAGGTTGCCTCTCCAGTAAGATCCTCACCCTGTTGACAGTAACCCTCGTGGTGCTCTGCAGCCTCTGCAGCCGTTTACCTGCAGTGATTTCTGGTTAGAGTGCCCAGAGCTCTCCAAAGCATAACAAGTACTATTGTTATCAGCAATAATAGAAGACATTAACAATGAGTCCCTCCAACTGTCTAAACCATCAAACAAGAGACTAAATAGCTAAACAACACTGATGCCTGCCGCAAAAGAAACCGCAGCGACTGCGGGCCTGTAGGGAAATACCATTATACTCACCATTCTCACCTTTGCATCACACTAAACGTGATCCACTGGTGTAAGCCGCACTTCGGTGTCATTTCAACCAGTCATGCACGCCTCAAATTTTGTAACCTAGCACGGGTGCTGCAGCCAGTGCCGCCGGGTGGAAGACACGAGTGTGCAGTCATATCAGTTTTTACTGCCATTTTAATGATACATTAGTGTAGAAGCTCAAAGATTCACAGAAGGAAATGTTGCAACACTTTGAAGTAAGTAAGTGAAGTTAATTTATAAAGCACCTTTCACAGACAAGTGCTCCCAAAGCATTATATAATATATAATGTATTTATTTTAATGGATTAAAATAAATAAAAGCATAATAGCAAATGAATGTGTCATTACAGAAATAAAAAAAATGTAAAATACAAAAATCAAGTTAGACCAGAATAAAATGGGTTAGAAGTAAACAGGTATTTAAAAAAATGAGACTTTCTGGAAAAAAAACTGCCAAAATAAAAACTATGATTTCTACATTTACAGTTATGACTTCTCCTCCTATCCTGCAAAGGTTTTTTCTTGAGTGGTTCAAGCTCCACCTTAAATGGTAAGAGCCTGGCTGGTAAGCAGGGACTGAATTTTCAAAATAAGATAGCGTTGCTGGTCCACTAATAATTGACTATGCTGTTTTCTTTGATGGATTGCTGAGCCCCGGTCATGCAGGCCTCGAGACCGGTCACAGATCCACTGATAACCACCAGTCACTAGGGAAAAATGTGTATGGCTCCAATGACTGGCAAGCGGCTGCAGGAGGTTGCTTACCATCGCTAGGTGAAATTAATCACAAAAATATATGGCGCTATGCTACAAAGCTTATTGCTATTCCTTTGGTCGGCAGCAGATAGCTGAGGTCACCTACAGTATAGTTTGCATGGAAGATGCCAACTTAGCTACAAACACTTGCCAACTAATTGCTACGTGGTTGCAAAACTATAAAGAGTGCGATGCAAACCAGAAACAGAAGACTGTCGTCTTCAAAGTAAAAATTGCGCCTTACCACTAAAATCAGGATGGAAATGGTCTCCATTTTCAGTTTGCATCAAACTTTATCAAGTTTCACTACCCTTCTGTGGTTGGTTAGAGAGTTTATGCAGACAAGGACCTGGCTCCTGACATGGAGGCAGTAGTAGGATGATTATATTCATAACTTAACTGTACAGCTAGCACAATGATGGTATTCCAGTATGCTGAATTAACTTCTTGCAGTCAGGGCTGAAGTCCTCTTTAGGGAACATGACATTTGACAGAGTGAGATGAATCGAGGGAAGGAAATACCCCAATCAGGAGGCAAACACTGCTAGGTGTGCCATTGTTTCCAAAAGTCTCTATTTTTCTGGAAACACTTTGCGACTATTCATCCAGAAGGCCCTGGAGTTTTCGATACAAGGTTAACGGCATTTCTAAAATCCCAGTTTTTGGAGTTCTAAAATGCCAGAGCAGGGTGAATGCTAGACGTGGCAGAAGTTATGCATTTTAAAACACACTAGTGCGGACACGGCCTGAAGGTGGTTTTATGGTCTGTAAAAAAAAACAAAAGAAAAAAAAACACACTCCCTCACCCAGCATCCGTACCCTGCCCCAGCACATTATTCCAACATCAGATAGGAGCGCCTTGTGAAACTTTCCATTGTAATTAGTGTGGAGCGTGAGGAGCAATGCATTTTACTTCTTTCTCACTCCCTTTCTTCATTTTTTAACTAATTATGGTGTTTTTGATGTGTACACCATAATCCAACATTACCAACATCCCAATAGAGAGATCTGAAAATGTGTTTGATTATCCCCATTTTTCAACGTGCTTGTGTACCTCCCTCTTCCTCTCCTCGGCCAGGACGGAGGACTTTCCGTATGAAACTACTGTAAGCATCTCATTTGTAATGTGGTTGGGTCAGCATGTTCTAAGAACTAGTTCTAAAAAGAGACCATACAATGACCCATATTCCCAAGTGATCCAAGAAATGCTGAAAGCGCATTACACTACAGGGTGACACGGGTGAAAGCATCTACACCTGCGGGTTTGTTTTTCTTTTTTATGCAAAGTGCACTTTGCATGGCGTGCCCTGCACATCAAGGAAAACTGCAAAGCCTACACTTTGCAGTGACAAATTGCAGGACAGAACATGAAATGTGTTGCTTTTGCACATCCAACAAGGTCTCAAAAAAGGCTTTTGGCATTTATGCTAAAACTATCCCTTTGCATTGGCACTATTATGTAAAAACGTCTGGTCCTAAATGTAGCTGGAGCTAAAAGTTGCACAGTGTAACGGGAGCAGAAAGCCTCACAGACTGCACTGTTAAACCATCATTATATCTGTGCAACATACCATAGATAAATGTATACCCATGAAGCTGTCATTTCCAGTATTTCAGTTTGTAATTCAAATTATTAACAATAACCACAACTAACTGTCTAACAAAGACTTTTATACTAATATCAGCCAGATTGCGCCTTCTCAGGAGTCTCTTTGATACTGTAACCTCATAGAACAGCTGCCCTTAGCAGACATTATCAAATAGAAGCATGTTTTACACAGGCTGATTAATTGATCCAACTCTCCCCTTGCGTGCAATTAAGTCAAAATCAATTCCAATTCTAATTTGAACTGGGCGGGGAACAAATGCATTTCTGACAGCTGCAGTGAAACGCGAAACAGCAAGGTCATCTGTGGCCTCATTATTTTGTAGCAAAGATGTGAAACTGACGTGGACTGCATGGTGCACGGGCTGTGCTCATGCTTGTGATTTTCAAGCCGAAGAGGACAAAGCGCTTTACAAAGCCTTTCAATCACCCACACATCTACAGACATTACTGTCACTGCAGAATTCACACAAAACAACAACAGACCAACACATGACCACAGTAGAATTATTACTGATTTTCTGCCCTACTACACAGCACAAACATCGGGGTGCGTGACAGCTGGTCAAATAGCTTTACAATGAGAACCAGTGCACCGCAGCATGACCCTATTGTGTAAAGCTTTTGACAACCCGGCTTAAAAACTCGGGTCGTTTTTAACCACATTAGCCATAAATAATGTGGTAACAATTGATTCAGTAGAAATCTTGCTTATTATTACTTAATAAGTGATACAGAATGAGATAAAAATCATTTATACTGATAAGGTCTAAAGTTGCGTTACGTAAAGCGTCTGTAAAGTCGTTCTGGTCTTCACAGTACTCCTCTTGCCCCGTGGAAGTGTGGAAACAACATTTTAAGAAAGAAATCGCACTTTACCTAAAAACCTAAAACCCAAACAGTGATGTCTGCCTCACAGAAAGCTGGAGTTGCTGGCTTATTTTCATGCAACTTTCATGTTTAAGCACATTATTCTATTGATTTCTTTTAATAGACTAAAATCAATTTTGCTGCTGACCCCAAAGCAGTGCACTGCTTTAGTTTCCATGCTGGCCGGTGCCCCCGTCTGATACTGAAATGATGTCAACAAAGAAATAATACATTTTGAATTAATTACAGAGTTTGCATTTACATTTAACATAGTCTCCCAGCATATTTTGGAGATTACAGCACAGTTTAACTGTTGCATTCAGTTCTACTTTCCAGATTATAGTCCTGAAAAATTCCTAGAAATTCTTTAAAAAGTTGCTTTGTTTAAGCTGGATCTAAAGAGTTTCACCATGTCCAGCCACGGCTCGTCCAAAACAGTTCTTTCCCAGCACTACTTGGAGCTCTGTAAATATAGTTGGATAATAATATCATACCTGTCATTTCGAGTTAAACATCTTTAATCTCACCTCAAGTGCATGCCTTTCTCTTAAAACTAACAATGAGAAGAAGAATTATCCTCATATTTGGTCAAAACTGGAGGAGGCAAAAGGTGGTGAGGCTGCAAAGTGTTGCTCAAGAGACTGACAAGACTGACAGGCTGACGCAACAGCATGAAATAGTAGCTGCTGTTTACTTAAATCAATAACTAAGTGAGGCAGAAGAAAACAGGATGCCTGGTGTTTTTCAGGAAAAGTGCACAGGACAAAGGATGCATAGTTTACCACAAGCCCGATAAGCAGTACCAGGGAAGTCTAGAGCATTCCACTCCATCGAGAAATGTGTTCATTTCAAACCTTTCGAAATGCTTTTGTACCAAAAATATGTGAAATGCTATTTAATCGCACCACGAACCTCCACCCCACCCTCTTTGTAATTGCAACAGTTATCTGCAGAGCAGATGATGTCCCTGCTCGCCATCCTTACGACAAGTCTGGGGTGAAATGTGTTTTTGCAGTAATAACACTGTCCTGCTGGGCAAAGCAAACATATTCAGGAAGGCACGCAGAGACGTTCCATTTCTATTCCTGTGTATTAAAATGCCTTGAGTCAAAATAGCTGCTCATTATTCAAGCAGGTACTCCTCTCGCCAGCGGGACAATTTGGCCAAGTTTGGTGTTTGGCTCATTTGGTCAGAATTCCTGACAGCGTCGCAGTAAACTAAAACACCAAAACAGCTTCAGCGTAAGAATGCATTCAGCACTTTCTCGGGAACGCTGCGCTGAGTCCCTGCGGTTTTCTTCAAATGCGTATTCTCGTCAGTGCCCATTAGCCGGCAAATCCTGAGGAACTGCTCTGTCTTTTCTTTTCTGAGCCTCATCCAAATGATGGGCACTGGTGCATTCATCAGAGTTCATACGTAAGCGCTCAAAAGGGCAGGGGACATATGGATCGCTGACAGAAGCTTGCTATGTCCACACGGGGCTGTGTGAAGGTGATGGGTACCCTTTCTGTTGCCTCTGGGTTTACATTACAGGAGCATGAAAGGCGAGCACGCTGACAGCCAGCGACAAATTATTAGCGTCCGTCCTCCTGCTGCTGCTGCTGCTCTGTGGGTTCACTTATACAGCAGCGTGCTGTTTTCCTGCAGCACAACTGACACTCACACACACACTTAGCCATGCGGTCAGTTTGATACGACAGCCTCAGTGCCTGGTCTAAGCTGTTTTTTTACCCAAAACTTGTCACCTCAGCAAGCGGAGAGTACTGCAGCATTTTTTTTTAATAAAATATAGTGTAAGGCTTAGTATAGCATAGCTGTGTGTATTTGCTAAGGTTGCCCTGACAGGGTTCTGTTTTAGCTGACTACTGCAGCTGGATTTTGCAAATACCTCACTTACTCACTTTAACTCAGAAAATCAGCAAAGTTGCTTGTCTCACGGAGCTGCAGACAGATGCCGTGTAGTTCATTTAATTGAAAACAAGTGTTTGTCAGCAACATGCTTCTACTGCATTACTGCTCTCTGAAATAATCCCACTTGTGCTGCACTGTTGAGAAGGAAATTGTGCGTCATTCAATCCAAATCTCACAACACACCACTAATGTGCCTTTAGGAATGGAAAACATGTTTGCTTTATATGAATGAACATGGCCGCAAACCATACACCTACCCAAACTGTCCTCGATTGCCGTGGTGATGGTACAAAAACAAGCGCACACACACACACACACAACTATTGAGGGGCACTCTTGTCTCTCTACATGTCTGAGTAGCCTCTTCTGCCTTTGCTGACAGTTACAACAGAGTCCACAAACTTTGCATGAAAAAGGCGCCTTAAAGCCAAACCCACAGAACAGCAGGACTAACTTTTTTTTTTTAAACACCAAAGTGATCTTTATAGAAAATAAAGGTTTACACTGGTATAATAACATAAAAATCTGTAATCTTTTAATTATCCATCTGGCTTCAATCAACATTAAATAGTAGTGCCACGTATATAACACAACTCAAACTGCAGCACAAACTTGAAAACTCCCTCATAAGGCACTGAGGCAGCCGTGCATCTTTGCTGTCGTCATCACAATGTAACGCAGCGACTTCTAAATTCACGTTTCATCGACACATCAGGTGGGACTCTCGTGCTCGATCCTGTAAGTGCACAGGTTCCAGCACAGGCTTGTGGCAGCTAGTGCACTGCCAGTCAGGCGCGCAGTGCACTCGTGCAGTGTCTCTCAGCGAGGCACATGTCTAACGGCTCCTCTGTCAATAACAATTAGGTGGCCTGATGGAATGCATAGTAAGAAGAAACGGATAGGTGGAGGAGAGACTAAAAAAAAAAGGAGAAAAATGCAGCTTGAGTTGCAGTGCGGGGACGGGTCAGGCAAAAAAAAAAAGTGAGGTAAAACACACAAACGCACGCAACAGGGGTCTGAAAAAGAAAGTTTCCATTAGACTCTCTGCAGTCATGTTAAAACTGAGTAAACCATTTACTGCTTTCAGTTAAGAGGGTAAGCAGCAGTGATGTTCTGCTAATCAAATTGATTCGATTAACAGATAAACACCAAATGTGAGGACCTCTATAAAAGTAGATGACGAGTGGATGTCCCAGCAAATTCGATCCAAGGTCAGACCGGGTAATGATGCCCCCCTCCCCCAAAAAAGCTATGTTTCAGACTCTACAAGCCTCAGTTAGCGCGTTAAATGTTAAAAGTTCATGACAGTAAAATTAGAAAAACACCGAACAAGCATGGCTTATTTATAACGGTTGCCAGGGGAATGCCTCTTCTCTTTAAAAAGCACACGGCAGTGTGGCTTTGGTTTGCAAAGCTGCATCCGAACAAACAACAAGAGTTCTGGAACAACGTCCTTTAGACAGACCAAAGTGGAGATGGTCTTAATGCACAGCACCCATGCCAGCTGACAAGCACTGCGGTGGAGGGGGTCATGATTTGTGCTTTTGCAGCCACAGAACCCGAGCAGCCTGCAGCATCAACTCCTCTGTATACCAAAGTATTCTAGAGTCAAAGGTGAGGCCAGCGTGGCCCAACCGGGCCACGCAGTAATGATCCCAAGCACATCAGAAAAATTATTTGGCTGAGAAAGAAAGGAATCAAGCTGCCGCAACGGTCCAGTCAATGTCCAGACCTCAAACCGAATGAAATGCTGTGGCAGGACCTTTGGAGAGCTGTGCATAAATGAATGCCTGCAAACATCAATGAACTAAAGCAATGGTGTAAAAATGAAAAAAGAGTGCACCAAAATTCCTCCACAATGATGTGACAGACTGATAAAGTCATGCAGAAAAGGATTACTTAAAGTTATTGCTGGTTCTACAAGCTACTGAATCACGCTGTGTTCTTAGGAAACTGTCTTTTTCACAGGACTGTATTCAAATTTTTGTATCTTATGTTCAGTTTTGGAGATTTTTTGTATACTTTTGCTTGAATTTAACATTTCTCAGCTACTTTTAAGACCAAACGGCTAACTCCTTTGTGTCTGTGACCTTGTACAACCACATATTTATGACCGGTGTACTCCTGCTGAGTTTGCCATTGTACCCATGTGCAGTATTCAGATTGAGGGTTTTGGTAATCTGGGCATTTTCCTCTCACATAAACATAAAGTAAACAAACAAGAAAAAGCTCGTAAACTGTCACGTTTAACTGCATGACATTTAAGAAAAATTAATAATTAATGTCAGGTTAATAACGCCAATAATATGATTAATTACTGTGCAAATGTTGTACATGCAGGCTTCTCATTACTTTTGGTTACACACCTTCTCTGCACATTCCTTCAATCATACTTTAAGTAAATTATTTGGCAAAAAACCTGACAGAGCCAGACTAAATGTACAAAGTGCATTAGTCTGTTCGGGGGGGGCACTGGCCCTAGATTAAGTCCCGGCCTGAATCCTTGGTACACTTTCCCTCTGATACAGTTATTACACTTTTACACATTAATTGCTCCTACAAGGCAGCACGGCTGAAGAGCAGCGCTCTCACGTCGTGCTGGGAGCAGACTGTGGCTGCATGTTTTTCTCCCGGACATTTAAAAGCACACCTGCATAACGTAACAGTTCAGCGTGCTGCAGCAGGCACAGGCTTCATAGTACGGTATCACTGTTAATTGTGCATGATGCAGTCCCCTGAGCAGACCTTCACAGGCACCACTGACAGGGTAAAGCTGAGGCATGATAACAGCCGTGACAGCAAGGTGAATTTGAAACGCGTCCACGTTGATTTAAAAGGTGCATATTCAGGGTAATTATTCATGTAATTCTGACCGGTGAGCCCTGACGTCTGCGCCGCTCCGGAGGATTACCAGCCTAATATTATATAAACACAACCGGAACCCAAATCACATTAGCATGTTTCATCCACTGCAGACCCCAGATGGCTCGTAAAGGGCTACTTACTGATGGCCTGAAGGGAAAGTTGTGAATTCAGGAGGCGTTTAAATCTCGTCCGCCACTCCGAACCCAAACGCAGATGCCTCGTTTTCCTCCGCGTCGTCGCCGCTGTGGACGAAAAACGAGCACAGGCTGAGAGCGGTTGTACGGTCGCATGTACTGCAGTGTTCACAGCCTGCCGTCGGCCTCCTTCTTCTGCTTCATGTTTTGCCGTGGCTGGGGAAGGAAATGCTGCATTACTGCCGCTGAGCGGTGCGGAGTCGGTGCAGGTCGGTCAGGGATGTCCTACCCCCCTCAGAGGTCCGTGAAGTTACCTTTGCCATAATTAGCTTCCGCTCCGTGTTTTCAAAATAAAATATGAAGTCCCGCAAAACCCGTCCAGATTAAACATGGTGAAAAGCTAATAATGTATGTCGGTCAAAGACGTCGCTTTCAGTACTTGTTGATTTTAAAGGCATTTAGCATGTGATTTAGTCTGAACACATGCTAAATGCCTTTAAAAGCACTTAAATTGCACCTATAGTGCAAATTTCCAAAATCATAGTTTAATTCTTGGACTCTACTTGAATAAGTTTGCATGTTTCAAAATTAAAAATATGACTGTACCCCCTGCCATTTTATGTTTTTTGCCATTTTTATGCAAAAAACATAAAATGATAAATAATGAAGGTGTTGAAGCATTTAGGCAATATTCCTGTTATTAATCTAAGAAATGCCTGAATATTAATCTGAAGTTTGAGCTGTTTGGCTCAGAGGGATTACTCATACATAGGCAGAGCTCATCTACTTTTGGGGTGCTGGAAACAATGTCCATTTAAAAGGGTTGACTTTTATCCACTTTAAAGATGCTTTTTCATATAATTTCAAGTGTTAAAAATAATTTAAAACCTTAAAAATGAACTAAAGCTACCAATGGAATAAGAACAAGCTAACGCTTTGACTTGATTTCCCAAAAAATCTGTGTATGGTGTTGAAAATCTATCGAGTGACGCTGCAGCTAGGGCTGGACTGCAGTTTGTGTAATACCACTTTGTACCACAAGAAGGTGAACACGAAGGCAATGCAACCTATAATTTTTTTTACCAGCAAGCCATTAAAAAATGCACTCATTCTTATTTACAATGTTGTCCTGCAAAAGGCAAAGAAAGCTTCTTGAGTGCATGTGGTAGGCCTAAAAATGAAGAACAGCAACCTAAATCCAAAATCGTCTCAATCACGCCCTCTAATAAAATACTGCCTCCTGGTGGTGAGTTTTTAAATGGGATCACTGTCACGCAGAAAAATGAAGCTGAGACCAATCAGATCTTTCCAGATGGTATTGCAAGGTGGATCCAAATCTGATGGTACTTTTCTGCATTCATAATTCCATCAATTTTGACAAGACCGCTAACGCCATTGGGAGCCCCAAAGCATGGCAGAGCCTCCACCATGTTTTACAGATGGCTGTAGACCCTCACTGTGTTATGGTTTGGGGTCTTCTGTCCAGTGTTTTATGTTTTTATGTATGTCATTAAAGTTCTGTTACTGTTAAATATCTTCAGTTTGTTTCTTAGTTTGCTCATGGTTTAGATTTCTACCTTTGTATCTTTCTGCCTAGTCTGGTATGAGTTCTGGCCATTTTGAGTTTTGTATTTTAGCTTATTTTTCACTTCATAATTTTACTCTCAGTCTTGGTTCCATTTTCTTTGGTATATTATGGTTAATTCCCTGAGTTTATCTTCCCTCGTGCTCTCGGTGTCAAGGCAGTGTTTTGGTTTCCCTGTCAAGTCACTTCCTGTTGTACTTTGCTACTCTTTTGTCTCTTGTGCTTTGTATTTAGTTTTACATCCTTTGTCTTAGTGTTTCAGGTTGGTTCGGCTGTCCTCCCACGTGTCTCCTGCTTGCCCTCATCACCTTGTGTATTTATTCTCCCAGTTTGTCTCAGTTCATTGCTGTGTCCTCCCTCATGGTTGTGTGTCTTCCTGCTTTTGGTTCTTTCTTCCTGGCCAGATTTTGTTGTTTATTTTGGTTGAGCGCAGCTTTAAAGCTGTTTCTTGAGTTTATTCCTGTTTATTCTTATACATTTGTACCCCACTCCTGACCGCCTCTGTACACATTGACAAGGTTTTAAGCCAAAAATGTCAAATGTTGAATTCATCACAGACCTGTTGCCAATGACCTCAGCCTCTTCCCTGGCGGACAGCCTTCCACTGATGAGGCTTCAGCAAACAGCTGGATCAAATGTAGGGCCAGATGCATCTCTCAGGTCATGTCTCAGGTGTTTGCTGGATTTCTTTTTCTTAAGGACATGACTTTCAGGTACAGTTCATCTTCTGTAGTTTGTCCTTTTTTAGGGCTGCCACTTTTTGTCCTCCCTTTGTGCAGTTTCCTCAAAATCTTTAAGGACACACTGTGCACCACTCTGAGATATGCTGTTTTTGGCTAATAGCTCCTCGGGACTCTTGTTGTTGGTGAACAAATACAATTTGCCTGTCAAACTGTGTTATCTTTGGCATTTTTCATAGATTCAACTAATACAATGGGAGCAAATTATGTTGTGTTTTGCAACAAGCTGCTAGTAACAAAGTACATTTAAAATTGCTAAACTTCCTGCTATGTGCGGACACACCAGCGTGTTAGGTGCTGGGTGCCTTTTTTTAATGTTTGAATGATTCATAGCTCAGTTTTAAGTAGCTTAACAATCAAAAAACAATTCTTTGAAAATGTTCGGGTTCCGGACTGAACTGACTGGACTGAAAACAAGTGAAAAGGCAGCTGATGTCCAAAAAAAAAGACCTTCAGAAAGTTATTTTTAGAACTATTGTTCAGGGCCATTTAAAAAAATTACCAGAATGTCCTTGGAGGAAGTCCAAGTGTGACAATAAAGTTTCAAATGTCCAAAAAAGTAACACACGAGCACTTTCAGCAGGTCATCATCCTCAGGGTTTGCCAAGCAAATGGTTAACACCTAATTCACTGATCCAGAGTTTATAACAGTTCACACCAAAGAAACGAAGGAATGTTGAATGCAGCTCACCTCGAAGAAATAAAACAAAAAGCTCTAACCAGAAGCCCCCAATCTTATATTTTTTATTTATATTTAAACTAGCAAAATATACTTGTAGAAACCCACAGAGGTACAGCGGAGAGTAACACAACTAAACTTAATTTCTTAATAAATGCAACTCCTTCAGTGTGGTAAATGTTATTTTAGTGGGAAGTATCAATCTAACAGCTGGCCCAGTCTCCGGGGAGAAAAGAGAGTCTCTAACTTCCAGCCTCAACA
>VUQK01006654.1:1451-17044 GCA_015106715.1 Bujurquina vittata | reverse complement strand
TATTTCAAAATGAAAGAATCAGCATACAGTCACACACATGAGGTGGTGCTGAAAAAATGATACCAAACAAGGCAAGGTAAACAGCTTCTAAGGTCAACTATAAAGCTAAAAACAAAAGTTAAAAATGGGCAAATATACCCCGGACCCCAGAAGGGTTAAGCCGGTCATGGGAAATGATTGTGAGGCATTTTGTAAAGTGTGCACAAAAAAATTTGACCTGGAACGGTGTGACGGTCATCAAATCAAACGGAACATCCACCATTCACCAGCAGCAGATCCCTATTTCGTTTTTTGGTGCTACACAAAGCACTGCAACTGCACCCTCAAGGTCAGCTACAAGCACAAGTATTGCCGTCACACCTCAGCAGCAAACCAGTATTCCAATATTATATTGGAAAATAAATCATAGGCTTGGGAAACTTGAATTGCATTGCATTTTGTTTATATTCTTCAAAAAAACAAATTTCCTAAGTCTTCTTGAAATGCATTTGGAATATTAATGTGTGTGAAGTCTTAGTCAAGACAAAATCACAGTTACACCTTAAAGTAAGTGGGATAAAGTTTTGTCTTCAGTGAGAGATGGGCTATGCCAGGGGTGTCGACCTCCAGGCCTCGAGGGCCGGGGCACTGCAGGTTTTAGATGTGTCGCTGATCCAACACACCTGAATCAAATGGCTGAATTACCTCCTCAGTATGCAGTAAAGTTCTCCAGAGACCTGCTAATGACTTCTATATTTGAATCAGGTGTGTTGAAGCAGAGACACATCTAAAATCTGCAGGACACCGGCCCTCAAGGCCTGGAGTTTGACACCCCTGGGCTATCATTTTATATGGCTTAGTGCTGTGAATCCACCGCTACTCCAAAAAGGTTGGCGCTCGATTCTGTGCTGGTAGAAAAAATATTGTAGCGATAGTAAAAGGTAGTAAATTGAACTGTAGAATTCCTATATTAACCCTGTTAATGTGCTATGCCCCTTTGAAATAAAATAAGCACTCTTCAACAGCCTATATACTTCAGGAAACCACTCGTGACTACAGGCTTCACAGCTAAGGAGAGGCATGCCATTCAAGGAGTTTAATGCTTGTTACTCCAGTCCTTCATGTGTACCTACTCAGTTACAACAAAATATGCAAACCACTTTATTTTGATGATGATTCCAGTCATTACACTTCTGGTGGTCATCTGTGACTTTAGTTTGAGCCTAATGTTTAGTATGGGAGTCAGATTTACAAATTCCTTCATGTTATTTAACAACTGCTAAGTCTGGCACCTGATTGCACCTTTGGAATTAATATTAACTAATAAGTTGGGTCTTGCCAGTTAAGCCAGGAACATCTTAATTATTGGGAATGTGGAAGTTTGATCAAATATTTTATAAAGTTATTCAGCCCAACTGTAGAACTAATTATTTTTGATGTAGTGATTAATTTTGTAGTTTTTGGGAGCAGGTCAAATGAGCCGGCTTAATTAGTTTTGTCGTGTTGCGTCCAAGGGTGAGCGCTCTGTCTGAAAACACCGGCTCCTCCTGCTCATCCTTTTCTGTATTTCTTTGTTTCATTTTATGCTTCTACAAATCACATGAGCTTTCTCAACAGGGCTCTTTAGCAGAGTGTGAGTAATGTGTACATGTGGTAGTGTTAATTCAGGTGACTATTGTTAGCTCCATGAAGGAGTATTAGATTGTATTTGTAGCTGGAGTAGCCTCTGTGGCTTTGATGTTGCTGTGTTTGCACAATGTGGGAAAAGGGAGGGACCATCTCAGTATTGGCAACAAGGAGCTTTATTCAGTTTTGACAGAAGTCGGCTCCCAGTTTGATGTACTGGGAATTAATGTAAATGAGCACCTCGTCCATGATGCTAATTGATGCGATCGGTCTTCTCCACAGTATATATGGCTACTACTGTCTCATCTTCTGTAAAAAGACATCCAGTGAGATCATGCCTTGGTGAATGTCACTTTAATATGACCTCTACCATGTCACGTTTTTATATTCCTTGTGGTTAGATTTATTAGTTGGAATATGTTGTAGAGGGTAGATCACTGGCAAGTTTCTGGCAAGATTAATTGTCTTCTATTTTGAGCAGGAACTTTTTAATCTTTTCGTTAGCTCAATTTTTCTGTGGGTAAAGATAACTTGATTACTAATACCATATCATATCCTTAGGGTAAGTTATTTATGTTTTTATCAAGTTGTTGAATGTGGAGTTAATATTGATTGAGGTTTTTTGTTTGTTTTGATGAGTTTGTAAGGCAACATAATTTGAAGGGTATTGTCAGTTTTGTTTTGTTTTAAAATCTTTAATGACCTTCAGCCATATAGTTCTTATTTTATTCATTTGACTCCATGACCTTTATGCTATATGCAGCATTAAAATAACGCTGAGAGAAGCCTGCTGTATCTGTGAATTTATTACGGATGCCCTGATCCAGCTCGGTCCATTTCTCATTAGATGCAGGTACCTTGGCTTTGGATCTTTGTTGATATCAGTGTTAAATTGACAATGGTGCTAGTAACTCTTTTTCCTCATGCTACAGTCACATTAAGAAAAACAGAAATTATTGCAACTTGTGTGCAATGAACTTCTGATCTCATTGCCTTTGAAACGGTTGCCTCAAAGATGAGGACCAGCTCTGCAACCATGGACAGTCAGTTGCCGTCCTCAAAGCGACCCGGTATGCAACGTTGTTTTTATATCCACAATATTCCTGACTTCATGCCATTACCCATAATTCATAACAGAAGTTGGTTGTTTACTTCCGCTTGCGCTGTCGTTTATGTTGTGGGGTTACCCACTTACTTTTAATTTAAGCATTTTTACACTGCAGTTTCTTTTACCTGGTGTAATGGCATTGCAAGGATGTTTTAAAAAGCAGCAAGGACAATTCAGTAACAGTGCCTCACCCGTCATTTCTCACTGACTGAGTAGATGACATGAAATTATGGCCCGAAGTTAGCTACATTATCAATTATCTTGTTTTTTCCAAATGTTTTGATGGCGGGGAATTATGTAATTGTAAGAGCACCGAGGCGTATAATTACCTTCAAAGCAATAAAATCCATAAAGTAATGCTGAACAAACAAGGCAACTTTATTTCCCTTAAAGCAGCTGTAAAGCCGAGCCAGAGCATTAGCCAAGCTAAGCACTTAGCATGGGTCATGCTAAGGGAAAGTGGATAGGTGGAGACAGTCAGCTGTTCCTGTATTGCCTGATTAGGGAAATCATTTATGCAGCAGCTATTCTGTGACGGGTATATCACTTATCTGGATATTTGTTCAGACACTGAAACAGAAACACTGGACCGGCCGAAGGCTATAGTCGGGGAGACACGCAGCTGTCAACTTGCTAACTGCTGCGTGTTTACATGTGGAGGCCACGATAAAACCACTATTGATAAAGCTTTAGGTAGGCTGTATGCTGTAGTATCACACTATAAATAAAATAACATAAAAAATAAGAAGCTGTACATTAAAGGAAAACTTAAAACATAAGGAAAAACTACTGTAATAGGATGTGCCTCTATTGCAAAACAGGTGTGTTGTGACATGTTTTGCTCAGATTGGTTGCAATGTGTTGGCAATCTGTTTGAGAGTCAATTCAAGTCTGATCACAGTTGTTTGGAGAAAGCTTGCCTCCCACCAGCTGACCTGTGCAATTGCTTTGCAATCGTAAGGAGTTGCCCAGAGGTTGAAGGTGTTACATGCTCAGCCTTCGGGTGACCAGCTTGTCACTGCAAGTCCTTGCAGTCAGTTTCCACCTGCAAAAATATTTCATTGCAATTGCTGGACAATCGCCTACTTTTCCCATTTTAAATATAGCATGACTAAGCCATTACCCATTCAAATGTGCGGCATCATGATGAGATGGGTGAAGTGAAATAATAGTAATTAAGATGACTTGAAGGTGATTTTTTTTTTCTTATTTAAAACAAAAAATGTGTAGACTTCAGTTAAGATAACACAGACATAAATGTATCCTTATCTGTGTAATAACTTCTCAAAGGCCCATTTTACGCCAGAACAAACCTGGTAATGTAAGGGCATCAAAAGCTTTGCAGTAAGTGTTAATTTAAACAAATGTCACTTAGCATCTTTTATATAACTCTGTTAATGAACATTATGAGTGGAAAATAAATGAGAGAGAAGCCAATGCGTTGTCATCTTCATTCTTTTCAGTTGTGTCATCTCTCTCTGACCACAGTTTGCAATTAAGAAAAAGAAAAGACAAAAAAAAACTATTTAGTTGCTGCTGATGCATAGTGAAGTAAACACAGAAATTAACTGAATAGATCAGCATGTTTCTACTCAGATCTGGATCTGATACACATGTTGGACTTCATGATGCATTATTAATACTCTGAGAAACCAGAATAAACCAGCTATATGTAAATTTCTGCTAATTGGCTTTAGTAAACAAGTTATACCTGGCTAAGTTAAAACCTTTTTATTACATGAGAGATGTTATTTACATAACCGATGTAAACAATATTATAATACAATACAATATATACATGGTATGTCCAAATTAACTTGGTTTATTTTTGTTTTCTTGAATTTTAGATATTTTACTTCATTGTGTAATAACATTTTTATTAAAATATACATGTTATTGTATTGTGACTATATTGTCTTTAGGTAAGTTGTAACTTTGAGATATTTGTTTCACCATGTTGTATGCTGTTTTATTGAGAGATCGTCTTATGTTCAAACTATGTTGTTGTAGGCTACATTTAACATTTTAGCTGCCACCATTTCAATAATACAAAGTTCCTCTTATCCAAATGGATTATGTAAAGAGTGAGATATCCAAGACTGAATTATTAGTTCACGGTGGCATTAATTTCCCAGTTCACACTATAAGCCATGATTTTTCTTGTAATTCACGCTAGTGTGTCTTCATCTTTAGGATGCCTTGGTGACACACAGGATGAGCACAGGGAGGCTTTGTTGTACCTTCAGTTGTGTGAGCACGTTTATTGTCATACCCTGTGTAGAATTATTGTTCCCGGAGGATTTACATTTTTGTACATTCTGATAAGTTTTGAAAGGATTGCAGCCTGTTGGCACACCTGCTACGAAGAGATAAATAGCCTGCAGTGTATGATGAAAAAAATGTAAGTCTGCAGTGTTATCTCTGTGGAATTGGATATGAGAATAACAGTGTCAGAAATCAGTCAGCCAGTAAACCACATTTATTTTACTCAGGACAAAAAGCAGAAATCCTTGCAAGGAGGAAATAAATATGCCCTTGCTGTAACGGACATACACAGTCGGTGTGATGGCATTTTTTTTAACATCTTCTTGCCTGGTTTGGGGTCTTTTCACATCTTAAAATGCTTGCTGAGCTGTAGTCGCACACAAATGAGCCTCAAAGCTGTGCCACTTGAAGCGTGTGTACAGATTGATGGATCATTTAGGTACAATGTAACACCTGACATTATTGTTTCTTCTTACCAGTATAAGATCTCACTTTGAATTTATTCCCTGTGCACTAACCTGGTATAAGACATCTAGATTTGTCTGTGGACAGAAGGTGTTGCTTAGTTACAATGACAGAATAAATCAATACCCCTCTGGTGTGAGCAATGACCTGAGTGGTATTTAACAAAGGCCTTCTGGTACAAGCTTCTGTATGAAACACCACAGGGTACTGTTCATTTATTCATTTTTAGCATGGCAGTCCAGTGGAACCAGTCAAACCTTTAACTAAGGTGTTAATGCAACAGTGAGCTGCATATGTTTACAGCTTTCAGTTGTTCTATTGACTTACTTAAGTGCAGGTGTTTCTGTGTGTGTCTTGCAGGTGCCCGCATTTGGCTGCAGAGGAGAGAGCACCAGGATGAGGAGACTGTAGGCACCCGCCATAGTATGGCCGCATCCCGTTCCTCGCGCGTCACAAGGTCATCAGTGGGGCTCAATGGATTGGATGAGAAATTTTGTGGTCGAACCCTCAGGAACCGCAGCATTGCTCAGCCAGAGGAGACCTCAGTGTCTCCACTGCCAAGGGCTCGTTCGCCCAAGAAGAAGCAGGACACCAAGCAGGAGTCAAAGCATGATTCCAAGCACGATAACAGACAAGACACCAAGCAGGAGTCCAAGCAGGATAATAGACAAGACACCAAGCAGGATAACGGACAAAACGTCAAGCAGGACTCCAAGCGGGACGGCAAAGAGGACTCCAAGCGGGACGGCAAAGAGGACTCCAAGCGGGACGGCAAAGAGGACTCCAAGCAGGACGGCAAGCACGACAAGGAGGCAGAGCAGCAGTCGAAACAGGAAGACAAGCAGGAGTCCAAAAATGAGACAAAGCAGGACACAACACAGGAGTCAAACCACGATGTTAAGCAGGAATCAAAGCAGGATGAGACACCGGACACTCTCTCACAAGATGGCCACCAACAAGCCTTGTTACAGGGAAACGTAACTGACTCTGATGCTTCTCCAGCTGAGGCCGATCAATGGACCAGTTCTAGGAAGCGAGGCCTTTCCTGTTTAGAAAAAGACATTAGCTCAGAAAAGCCCGAGAACTGTGATGGAGGGAAGGGAGCACGGGATGCCTCTCCTCAAATCAAAAGGGCCAAACGGTGTTCTCGCTCTGGAGAGACCCAGGGACAGGAGAAGGACCCTGAGCTTGTGAAACCTGAAAGTCCTGTCTCTGTCCCAGAGCCTAGCAAGGACAACAGTTGTCATGAATTACCCAGCCAAAACTCTGCTAACACAGTTCTAGCCTCACCTATCCTCAGTAAACAGGAAGGTGAGGTGACAGGGGATGGTGCAGAGGATGGCCATGTGGAGTGTGATGGGGCAGCTCAGGCCCCAAATGCCCACAAAACCTCTAATGGACTCAGAGAAAATAACACAGAGGAACCTAGCGCGCTTGGTGAAAAGCCTAGTGCACATCCCACCTCTGATACCAATTTCTCGTCGCTGCTCAATGGCAGTCAGACGGGGACTCCCTCATCCCCTGACCCCGCTGTGCCTTGTAGAAACTCTGTCCGTGGGCATGTGGAGGTTTCTGGCTCAGGAGAATTGCCATCCTCATCTGCACCAACATCTGAGAATGCTCTGGAGGATCCTGTCCCTGAGTTGATAGTGGCCAAGGAGCAGGAAGTAGAGGAAATGGAGGTTGATGTGGTAGGTGACCCGTTGTGCTTGGCTCACGAGGAGCAGGTAAGCGAGAGTGACGCCAATGGGCTGTTGATGATGCCAGCGCAGGAATCTGCTGCCTCCACATCCTTCTCTGCCACTAATATGAACAGTTGTCCAATTCACAACAACAACAGCAACTCAGGAGAAACCCCATCCCCACTAACAACACCCCCCTCCCCTACAGAGCTAGAGTGCAACCCTTCTATTTCTAGCACATCCCCCTCTTTCACAGAGCTCTACGAACACAGATATACCCTGCGGACTTCACCTAGAAGGGCTGTGTCTAGTGGCAAAGCTTGCTCCTCCAAGCCTAGCTCTCCTCCCAGAGACAATGGTCCCTTAAGGGAAGAGGGGGAGGTGGTGGTTGGGCTGGAGGAGGAGGACTGGCCTATGGTGGAGGAGCCTGTTCCCTCAGACTCTGTTGGCCACTCCAATGAGGAGCTGGTCTCTGTGGATCCTGGGGACAGGGCAGGTGGCGAGGATGGTAGATCTATAGAGGGGAAAAAGGCTGAAAACAGCAAGGAGCTGACACAGAGCCAGGCTGCAGAGGAGGAGGAGGAAGAGGAGCCAGACGTGTATTACTTTGAGTCGGACCACCTGGCTCTAAAACACAACAAAGAGTATGTGGGAGCTCCCCTGTGGATTGTGCCCTCTTAATCTGTTGGTGATGTAGCTCTTGCACATGTTTATTGCTGTTTTTGTGATCAACCAGCAATGCATTTGAAGTACTGAGAGTTTTTTTTCTAAGGTTTTAATGTTTTTAATATGTCAATCCGAACCTTTTTGCCTTGTTATTCCTTGTAGTGTCATCTTGTGACCTCTCAAATGCCAGCAAATATTAGTTTTCTCCTCTAACTTGTGCCTTGATATATTTGAGATCTGTACAGGTAAAAATTTTTTAATATTTAGTTGAAAAAAGGCAAAGTAATGACAAGTAGAACAATATTTTTCTTTTTCCGGTCCTGTTAATTTTCTCAGTAAAAATGTATTTTGTGCTGCCTAGAGTAACTTATAGTTGTATCATCACATAGCTAAAGGAGTTGTTCATTACATGATGCCATCACATGGATGCAAAATATCCAGTCAGAACATGGAACTCAACTTCACACTGATTAGTTGATGTGTGTAGAAAAATACCCACAATGGCGATCAGAGAAACAGCAGGATGGCTACTTTATATCTTATTACAAATATGCTTTGCAGTGATCAAAAACAGCTAAACAAATAAAAAATATTAGAAAAATAAATATGAAAAACAAAATTAAAATATGACTGGGCAATGTTCATGATTTAGGGCTTATCTAACTAGTCTAGCAGCTAGTTCATGTCTATAGGAAATGTCAAAATACAACACACATGACACAGTGTGCTAGTGAATTACAGTGTATCATATCTTTTGGACAATAACAATATGATTTTAATTGCTATTTTACAATATATGTAGCATATATCTAAAATGTATAGAGAAATTTTAATGAAGTAAGGCTAATCAAACATCAAGTGTAAGGAAAGATTAAAGAGGAGCCTCTGAAAGCAAAAGGGTCAAAACAGTCAATGACAAACAGCTCTGCAAATGTAATATGTCACAAGAAAGCTGAATAGACCAACAAAAAGTATGCGTGACAAGCCTGGCTGTATCAGACATTAGAATGGAGGGAGTCAAAAAAAAAGACAGTAAATGCACTGAAAAGAAAAAATTGATCAGCCTTTTTGGAAAGCCAATTACAAATCAGCAGAGATGCTGAATTATCATTGAAGCTCGTGGGTTTTTGCACCACCAACTCATAGAGACTACTTAAATATCTCCATCGGTAATTGCGGGAACATCTAACTATAGCTCCCGCCTTTTTGTTTAGGTTTTCCATGTTTCAGCAGTTAATTTCCACCTTCAATCTGGCACTGTTATTGTGTGAATTAACTGCTACTTGTCAGTCTTCCAAAGCCTGAGGAGATTGGATGTTAAAATTACTGTGCTGATTGCTTCTTGTTATCTCTTCTCTTGCTGCAATGCATTGTTTTTTAGAGGATTTCTCAGCGTTGACCTTTGTTTGTAGTTTTCATGTTAGTTGTCCTGAAAGATGAGATGTTTATGTTGGTGGACAGGTCCCACGCTGCGCTCGGTCAGGCTCTGCTAACTTCACTGTGGCAGGTCGTCTGGTTTTGCAGTGCATCTTCACAGGAGGAGGCGGGGTAGAGGAAGACTTTGAGACAAAATCCACTGAGGTTCTTTTGTCTTTGAACACTTAGTGTCTGTACATGTTTCATATTAGGATAGTGGCTTAGAATAAGATTTCACTGCTCTTGTATTACCAGATAATTTGATCAAGTTTCTGTACCATGCCAAGGTTTGGTTGTGCTGAGTAAGGAGAATTTCAAAGCCTGCGATCAATGCAGCCAGGAGTCATTTTTAGGAAGGCATGACAAGGCAATTTAGAGTTGCTGAATGTGGAAAATTGGCACAGATCTGATTCATACATCTTTTATTTGCACCAGTTTTGTGGATTTTGACAAATGTTTCTCTGTCCTGATTACATTAAGCAGGTCCCTGTTCTCAATTATCAGACATTAACATTGCAGTAAGATTCTCCAGGCCAGCTTTTCCTTGGCAACTGTGTTTGTCAGTGGACCTCGGGCCCAGTAGGTGGCAATGGAACACCAGACTTGTCTCTGGACACTTGGAGGGAGTCCAGAGTGCTGAGAAGCAGAGCCAAATCTCCTTCATTTCCTGAAAACAGATCATCTTGCAGCTTTCTTTTGCAGATTTCTTCTTCTTCTTCTTTTTTTACATTGAATCACAATCGCTCAGTAGCGCGTTAAGTAGTTTTGGGGTCAGTAATGCATAGACAGACTGAATTTTCATTGCTGTAGAACAAATAGGCACTGTACAAGCCAAAGAGCCTAACACAACTTTAAACAAAGTTGACTTCTGTTCTAGAAATTGTGTCCGTGCATTGATTTTCATTCATGTTGTGTTAGTAGAGATTGATCCACTCTTCTTCACTGAGCACCTGCATTACTTTATAGTTATGTAGGATACTGTCACATTGCTGTCAATTATTTGGGCTTTGAGTCACTACCACACTTGAGCTGTGTCATTGACAGCTCAGTTTGCAGTTCTCCCATTGCCCCAGAGACAGTGAGAGGAAAGGTCAGACTTGGAGCACTCAAGGCTCCTCAAGTGCTGCAAGACCCAAACGTTTGTCATGCAAAGGTTTTGATACTTGCTCTGAAATCGGAGAGATGTGCAGTTACAGAGTCCCTACAGGCTTCATTAGATAAGTAACTCTAAACGTGTCAGGCTTTTGCTATAGCAGCTGGTTAAAGAAGGCGCGTAGTCTCCAGCCACTGCAGTGATAATTATATAGATGGAGTCAGTAATATCTGTTTATATTTTCTTTGGAGAATGGGTGGAAACATTTGGAAAATGGGTCATGTTTTGTGCAACTGTTTAGGTTCTTGGCAACATTGTTGAATTATGTATGATGTGTGGTCTAAAAGTTTGATGCACTGCAGCATTGCAAGTGTCAGGTTAAATAATGTAAGCAGTGTCTTCCTTCTACTCTTGTCTAACCTTGCTCCCCACTGTGTCAGTTATCAGAGACTGCTGCAGACTATTGGAGTTCTTGAGGCTCAGCGCACACAGGCCATCCTGGACCTGGAAATGTTGGCGCACCATCAGAGAGAGGCACTTGCCGATCCCATCAGCTTTGTGGAGCAGCTGCAAAAACGGGTAACAATGCCTTTGGTGCAGTGAAGTGCTATACACAAAGCCTGAGAATGCACAGCAGAAAAATGGCAGATTTAAAGTTATGTTAATGTTAATGAATGTTAATGATGGCAGAGTATAAAGCATACCCAATAAGGTTCTTTGACCTATAGTGTGTGTTTTCTCCTGTTGTGATCTGCTTTAGTAAAATTAGTAGAAGCTAAAGAGTTAACTTGACTTTATTCCTTGATTTGCATGACCCTCAGGTGAATCTAGGCTTGCCGTGTCCTCAGCGTGTCGTTCAGCTGCCTGACATCGCCTGGGAGCAGTACACCTCAGGCCTCGGGGATTTTGAAAGAGAGTTCTGTGACAAGAAACGGAAAACCAGGCGGCTAAAGTTGATCTTTGACAAAGGCATGTGTGAATAACTTGTATTGTTAATAGGTTAATTGTTTATCTTGTGTCTCCATTTTTTTTTCCTCATTGTCAAAGGAAACATCTATTCTTCCTCTTCAGGTTTGCCTCTTCGACCAAAAAGTCCCATTGAGCCCAAGAAAGAAGGCGAATCCTCCACCATGTACTCCCCTCTACCCACAAGTGACGCCCCAGAAAACAGCAGGCAAACGCAGGTATGCCTCAGTGTCCTTACTAAAACATTCTGCACAGCCTGCTGCCACCGCAGCTGCAGCTGTCTCCCAGTATATCATTAGTGCAGATTCAGTGACATCAGTTTTTAACCAGAGCTGATGAGTCACCAATCTCATGCAGGTCACCCTACAAATCATCATGTTATTTTACACCTCCTCCAGCCTCATCTCCATTATTCTTACTCCTTGGCAGAGTTAAACGTGCACCACATGTGAGCACAAAAGATGGTATCTATGGAAACCTGAGGAGCACACCTCTCCTCCCCCTTTGATTAAATCTTATTCTTAGCCTCTGTTTTGTGTGTGTGTGTGTGTTTTCCCACATGGTATCGGCAGCAAGGTTTCACTTTTAATTGATTGCTGGGATTAGACGTGGCAAAGCACTTAGCACTGAGAAAACAACTCCTTGATTATTTTTGTTACTCTCCCTGTTTATTTTGTGCAGGCACATTTGCATTTTCCCAGACTACACTCTCTGAATCCTAACAGGATTTTGTTTGCCACTCAAAAGAGTTGCTGTTTTTCTGCATTCTCCCAATGACACATCTCAAGTCACATCTGAAAGGCAGGCTTTCGCTGTCAAACTGACTGACTCAGCGTGCCACGCAGTTCATATGTAAAGAGCTCTTCAAATGGTGGCGTGCCCATTATTTTTGTCTTGTGTCAGTCTTCTAACATGGCTGCCACCTTTTGTGCTTTGACAGATGATCAGAGGAAGGATTTGTCATCCAAACAAACCCGACACATTTAACCAGCTGTGGACTGTGGAAGAACAGGTTGGTAGTATGAATTCAAATTCAATCAATTTTTGTTTAATTTATCTAAAGTGCTAAATCACAACAATAGTCACCTCAAGGCGCTTTATATTGTAAATTAAAGACCCTAAAATAATACAGAGAAAATGCCAACATTCAGATGTCTATGAGCAAGCACTTGACAACAGTGTGAAGGAAAAACTCCCTTTTAACAGGAAGAGACCTCCGGCAGAACCATGCTCAAAGGATGGTCCTGAAAGCTGAAGGCTCTGCCTCCTATTTTAAATACCATAGGAATCACAAGTAAGCCTTAAGAAGGGCTGTATTGGGGTCTTTAAGATAAAATGGGACCTGATTATTCAAGACCTTGTATGTGAGAGCCAATGAAAAGAAGCCAGAATGTGAGAAACATGCTCTCTTTCTAGTCCCTGTCAGTGCTCTCGCTCCGGCCTTTTGGATGAACTGAAGGCATTTCAGATTTTGTTTTTTGGTTTTTTGTTTGTTTGTTTGTTTCTTGTTTTGTGAACAACGGGATGATAATGAATTACAGTAGTTCAGCCTAGAAGTAATAAATGCATGAACTAGTTTAAGTGTAAGATGATGTGTGTACTATGGCATGTTTACAGAATTTGTCATGATTGTGTTAGATTGGTTGGGTTTGATTGCCATAAAACTGCATATTTGCAAACAAGATGGAAATGTAACACAATGTACAAAATAAATAGTTAAGAACTATTTAAACAGCAAGATTAAGACACCTTTGTTGACACTATTATTGTTTAGACTGTCATTCAGTGCAAATTTAACCTGTAACATCATGAGGCATCTGAGATAGTAAGATTTTCATTGGGAGTGATCAGGATGGACAGGATTAGAAATTAGTATATGAAAGGGACAGCTCAAGTTGAGCAATTTGGAGACAAAGTTAGAGAAGACTGAGATGATTTGGGCATGTGCAGAGGAGGGAATAGTGACTATACTGGACAAAGGATGTTGAATGTGGAGCTGCCTGGAAGTAGTGCAGAGCTGCACAAAGAGGCTGAAGGACAGATTGTCCAGGAGTGAAGGAATATGTTTTATTTACTTAATAGCTGAGAAGCACAACTTTATGATCACATACTATATTTCTGGTTTGTAATAAATCATACTGGATACTACAAGTTAAACGATTAGGACACCACAGTGCAAATGTCTTCAATGCTGCAATTAGGCAAGTCTGGTGAAAGCATTGTTTGTCCAAATAATGAGTAAAGTTGAAGTACATCAGAATAACGGTGTTTAACTCTTGTTCATGAACCAGTTGTGATCAGGTCGTCAGTTCTTTTTCACTTATTCCCTCTAAAGAAAATATAAAATATGAACCAAAACTGTTGTCCTACTAAATACAAAACAAAAGCAAACAATACCCCCTCAAAGTTTCATAAATAATGAGTATTATAAATAATCCAAAAATAGAGTTTGTTGTTGGAGGATTTTTACCACGTTTTATGTGTTTTAATGTTTTGATAGAAAAAACTGGAGCAACTTCTTGTTAAATTCCCTCCCGAGGAAGTCGAATCCAGAAGATGGCAGAAGATCGCTGATGAGCTGGGCAATCGGACAGCAAAACAGGTGACAAAGAAAATGAGGATTAGTTTGGGAAAATGTGTGGTTGTTGGAGCTGTGTTAAATACTGACTTAGTTCAGAATATCTAGTTTCTTTACATCTGCAAACAATAAGTACTGAAAGATTTAACCTCAGAGCAGTCACAACTGATTAACCAGTTAAAATGCAATAAACTGTTCAATTGCAAGTGTCTACACTTGTTAATGTTTAAAACCAGGCTGACTTGTACATTAATTGCACCCCCACCCCACAAGTAATTGGTGTGCGCGCGTGCGCGCGCGTGTGTGTGTGTGTGTGTGAGAGAGAGAGAGAGAGAGAGAGAATGACCCAATTTGCTTCAAGCAGCTGTTCCTCAGTTGGAAGTGATTAACAGCCATCTTCCTTTTAAAACCTTCCAGGTTGCCAGTAGGGTTCAAAAGTACTTCATCAAACTGACAAAAGCTGGTATCCCTGTACCTGGAAGAACACCCAACCTGTGCATGTACACTAAAAAGGTAACTCAATTACTAACCTCCCCACCCATACTGAACTAATCTCATTGAAGTAAGGATTTTGCCCTTGAATATTAAAGTTAATACAGGACAACTAATTCAGTGTTGTCATATCAACTTTCAGTTTAAGTGGTATTTAATGATAAGAATATGACTTTGTGTAGCGCTCGCTTGATACAGTATTATTCTGTGTCTGCTGGCAAACATATGAATGGTGATCAAAAGTGATGTAGAAAACAAAGCTTTTTATTGCTCTCAAGTGGACAAATAATGCAATGTCAACCATTTCCTGTTTGCTTCAAACATGTCCTCTGTGCTGTATGCTCTTGGTACTTTTCAATTGTACACTGATAGATGTGCTGAAATTAAACACCTGACAGTATAAACAAATATGCCATATATCTTTTTTTTGTACACTGCTCAAAAAAAAGGAATGAAACACTTTGTAGGTTGATCGTGTACATTTCCATCAATCTGAGATCTGATATTTTTTTCAGAGGACTGAATTCAAAGACAGCCTGAAAATCAAAGTAAAAACAAAACATGCGACAGGCTAGTCCAGTTTGCCAAAATTTAATTGAAGCAACTCAAAATTGTACTCAATAGTTTGGATGGTCCCCACGTACTTGTTTGCATGCCTGACGATGTTGGGGCATGCTCCTAATGCAACAGTGGATGTTGTCCGCGGGGATCTACTCCCAGATCTGGAGCAGGACATTACTGAGCTACTGAACAGTCTGTGATTCAACCTGTCGGATGGACCATGACATAATGTCCCAGAGGTATTCTGTTGGATTTAGGTATGGCAAGCGTGGGGGGCCAGTTCTGGTATCGAATCCTTATCGTCCAGGAACTGCCTGCATACTTTCCCCACATGAGGAGATACCTGGACACTACAGGTTGCACAGGTAGTCCAGCTCCTCCAGGATGGCTCCTCCTCGCACAAAAGGAACAGATACCGAACCTGCTAATGGGTTTAAGGACCTCCTACAGCCCTATCCAGCTCTCCTACAGTAACTGACTGTCTCCTGGAATCGCCTGAGATTTGCCATCCTGGAGGAGCTGGACTACCCGTGCAACCTGTAGTGTCCAGGTATCGCCTCATGCTACCAGTAGGGACACTAACTCTAGCCAAATGCAAAAATTGTGAAAAAACAGTCAGAAAAGATGTGTGTGTGTGTGTGTGTGTGTGGGGGGGGGGGGGGGGGGGGGGGGGGCCCCCCTCCTAAAAAAACCTTT
>VUQK01006653.1:1153-26025 GCA_015106715.1 Bujurquina vittata | reverse complement strand
GATCGATACTTCAGCTTCAGTTTTTCTCCTCTATGCAGTGCTGCGGTTTCAGTTTTTCATATTTAGCCATGTGGTTTTGAAATAGCACCCATTTTCACAAAGATTGTTGTTGGTTTAAAAACAACAGAACTTTATGTATTGTTTATGAAAGGCAGAGAAAAGTAAAGACTATTGTGATGAACTATGAGTAATTATTTTACGTTCTGTGATAAATGATGGAAGTTACCCAGCAGTATTAAATAAAGATGGTTATGTTTATTTCAGCTTTGAGTGTTTAATATCTAGGTGTTTCATGAGAATGTGGATCTTTCAGATCAATTTGAGAAGTGATTTTGATCACGTTTCACATTTTATTGTGGCATGTAAAGTGCGGCACCAGTCTTGGTGTCTCGGTCTCGCCCTCCCTTGGTCTCGGTCTTGACTCGGTCTCGGACTCTAAAAGTCTTGGTCTTGTCTCGGTCTCGGGTTAGGTGGTCTTGACTACAACACTGAGTCAGGCATACTCCAGATAGCTAAATATACAATAACTGGCCACTTTATTAGTACCGGGCCCCCTTGTAACTTCAGAACTGCTTTAATTCTTCACAGCACAGAGAATGGATCCACACTTTCATGTTATTTACACCAAATTCTGAATGTCAGCAAAAATGAAAACTCGTCAGAGCAAACAATTTGTTTCCAATATTCTGTTGTTCTCTTTGGTGAGCCTGTTCTTAGCTTATAGGAGTGGCACTCGTTGTGGTCTTCTGCTGCTGTAGCTCACCTGTTCGAGGTTTGACAAGTGCATTCCGAGACACTCTTCTGCATACCTTAGTTGTAACCAATGGTTGTTTGAGTTGCTGTTGCCTTCCTATTAGCACAAAGCAGTTTGACCATTCTCCTCTGACCTCATCATGACATTTTAACCCAGAGAACTGCCATTCACAGGATATTTTCTCTTTTTCAGACTCTGTTAACACTACATGTGGTTTTGTGGGAAAATCCCAGCAGATCAGATGTTTATGAAATATCCAGACCAGCCCATCTGGCACCATGACACATTCAGAGTCACTTAAAATAGTCTTTCTTCCCCATTCAGGTTCTCACTTTGAACGTCAGCAGGTTGTCTTGATCATGTATGCATGCCTAAATGCATTGAATTGCTGCCATGTGATTGGTTGATTAGGTAGTGGCATTACAAAACGTTGAAAAATAAAGTGGCCGATGAGCGTATTTCAAGCAAGTGTGGTCATGTTTTCATATAAAACATTGTCCAAAGACAAATCAGATAGTTTTGATGTGAGTTTCATGCATATCATTGCAGGCAGCCATGGACTTTGTGGTGGAAGAGGACCTGAAAGCTCACCTGACGTGCTGGTACATTCAGAAATATGTGAAAGAGAATCCTCAGCCTCAATACTTCGAACACATTTACCAATGATCCTCAATGGCAGTGAAGAGAGGTGGCGAGATGGACTCCAAGGTGAGAAATTCTGCGCAGCGGCATGCTTTGGAGCTACAAGATATACACAGCAAAGGACCATCCAGGCATTGTTAAAACACGACATTGACTGAATACAGAGAAACAACTGATCTTGCACCGTAGACGCCAGTGAACGTTTGATCGACCGGTCAGTTACGTGCATAAATGCAAGGATACACAGTCACCGCAGGCAGGAGGCGAATCAGCCAATCATGACTTGTACAAACAAAGCAACCAAAGGTGAAGCCTGTTACCTCAGACAGAAAGTTCCAGGATCCAATACTGACTTGAAGTAAAGATTTAGTCATATAATAAGAGCAGATTTGAGTGAAATGTGACAGTGTGTTGCAAATTTCTGTCCTCACCTGGACTCTGTGGGCATGAGCAGCACTGTGAGATGACCACCCCTGGAGTTTTTGTCTTTGATTCCACTGATGCTCAAATGTTTGTACGTTTGTTTTTTAATGTTTTCTTTTTCTTATTTTTTGCAAATATTTCAATTTAACCCTTTCCTCTTTTAGAAATTATGTTTCTTAGGGCTGACATGTTAGTGTAGAAGATTGTGAATGCAAAGTGCATAAAAATATTGATACGAATATATATTTTTTCTTGTAACTGACAAAGTGGGAAGGCCATACATTTGGTAGGATTTTAAACATGCTCACGCTAATCTAATCTAAATTTTACTAATGTTCCTCCTCACAAAGCATTGGTTTAAACTTCACTCCATCCACTTCACATTATGTGGAGTTACTGGAGTCATACATTGATTCACTCAGTGATCAAAGGTGCAGGATACAAACTGACGATATCTGACTGAGCCTCAAGATAACCCTCGTCTCCACTGTACGTTAAATGTTACAGGCACTACTGATAAATGGGGTCTGAAGCCTGTCTGTGTGTGCGTGTGTGTGTGTGTGTGTGTGTATAGATATCTCTGTTCAAACCAGCAACAAAAACAGTACTGTTCTATTCAGGGCATTCACATTCATGTGGCGTCAAACAGCCCTTTGTCCCGTCCTCTAAGAATTACACTGGGTGGCTGTGGCTTTTTTTTTTTTTTGGTCATTTTGTCCCTATTTCCTCTGACTCGCAAGGCTTCTCTGCCCAGCTGATGTCAAAATGATAAGATCTTTTTTTTTTGGCTCTTCAGGAGGTTTTGCTGTTGACAATCTTAAGTGTTGAGTAGAAAAAATACCTCAGGTTACTCAGCGCACTCTGGCAGGACAGCACAGATTCTATCTGCTGTACTCACTGTTAGTTAAATGCAGGAATTTCCATTTGTAAAAGTTCTCTTTAGGTGGAACACACCTAAGGATAGGCCAATGTATTCAAAGTATTTTTTCATTGCGTGTGTGTCTTTAAATTTGTGTGTGTGTTTTTTTGTTTTTGAAAGGAAGTAAATGCCTGAATTAAAATTTGAACAAGTGGCTCTCACAGAGGCATCAAAATTCAGTCCTTATTACAGTATATTGTTTTGTGATTGAGACTTTTTTCCTGCATTTGCTGTCAGTAAATAAATAAATCAAATAGACATCACATGACCAATGTTTTATGCATTTGTAGCAGACCAGAGGAACATACATACTTAACTTTTTGTGGAGGAAACATATGATCCTGTACAATGTACTTTTTTAACCACAGAGCATTCATCACTGGTGGTTATGTGCTGATAATAATTATCTGTAATGCAATTCATGCCATGCTGTTAATAGTTTCAACATTGGCACACTATCAAGACTTAAATCGAGCTATTTTTACACTGGCAAACCAGAACCTGCCCACTGGTGTGGGCTTTTGTCTAGTATTGATTTAGAGTACATTTATTGCATATTGCATAAAATAAAAAAATAAAGTTATTGCAATGGCAGAAGTTTACTCACAAACTGGATGGGGATTGTGGTATTTGTTTAAATACTTGATTTATCTCCAAACACTTGTCTTAATGGTTTATAAATAATAATTTAAGACCTAAAATCAAAATTTTTATACTCTGCTGAATATGTTCATCAAACTCACACAACAAAGCTAGCAATTGAGTTGATTCCCGTTCTTGATTAATGATGACATATTGTATTGGCGCCATCAAGTGGCAATTTGAAGATTTTAGATATAAATTATCCCAATTTCTGTTTCCGCTAACGAGCCATGTTCAAGGGCCTCTCTAAGCAGCAGTTTAGGGGTAAAACCCATAGACTGTGTAAAAGATGGAAATATCCACCATCATGCCACCCACAGGTTTAAGAAGTCCTGTTTCAAAGCCACAAGTTGAGCATTCTGGTGGCTGCCATGTTGCTTTTTGGAGGCAGATGTGACCATATTTGGATGGTAAGATAACAAGCTATGTCAACTTTAAAGGCATCGCATGTTTTAAAAATTATTCACAACTTACCAAAATTAAACAGTAAGACTTTTTGTAAAAATGTGTACTCTGTTAAAGAGGTGTCAGCAGAAGCTGAGCTAGGGCTGGGCTGTACTTTCTTGTAATACCACGTACCACAAGGTAGTGACTCAATATTGCCCTTATTTAATCACGCAAGACATTATGAACACATTCCTAATTTCAGAGGCAGTCTGCATAAGGAAACCCATAGTGATAGACATCAAGAAGGAGCATGAGAGGTTTGATACATAAAGGCTCAGGGAAGAGCTAGACAGGATGTGGAAGGTGGAGGTAAGGGGAACCAGCAGGTTCCAGAAATGACATCCGAGATTTCTGTGGAGAAAAGTGGAGTCCTAGGAACAACAAAGATACTGATCGGGACCCTCAAGCTGCCGGGCCTCTGGTGGAGGACCCGAGCTTGAAGGATAAAGACTGCCCATAAGGTGATCTGGGAATTTTTTTAATTTATTTTAATTTGTTTACTAAATAGAGTTACGGGCACACTGAAAAAGCATGGGACTTATACAAAACTAAAACTGTGGTTGTTTGTTTGTTTGTGTGTTTTTTAATTGATTAATAGGTTGATTTATTATTTCTACACGTTTAAAGTTACAAAATGCGCGCCTAAATAGCCTATAATCCTGAACGGGCTGTTCCCTATTAAAATGACCGTGCCTAAATATTATTAGAAAGCCACAGTTGTAAATTTGCGTGGCTGATGTGATTCCTGCTGGCACAGCATTTGGTCCCAACACATGTCACATTCCTGACCGGAGCCATTATAGTTGTGACAGCCAGCGCGCTCAGGTTGCAGCACGCGGACACAGCAAGAGCACGCGAGGGCACAATATGGGTGAGTACCCTGCGGTCTGCACATAAATCAAAAAACAAAACGAGATGACGGGACAGTCTATCAAATATTACAACAGACCTAAGTATGCATGCAGTGTGTTTGCATAATTAGCGGTGTGAATATGTAAATTAAGCCTGTATTTATTTGTCGATTAGTTTTATTGTAATAACTTCGTTGTTCACTATATTTAAACAAGCATACCTTCATTTCGTTACATTTACTTAAAATGTGCTCTGACCTCCCCAACTTCTGTGTACCATTACAAATACGTAAAGGCAGGTACTCTGCTCGAATAGCATCATGGGAATAGTAGTCTGCATTCAAGTTCAACTGTTGGATCGAACAGAAACTGTATTTTGTCCTCACACTACATTACCCAGAATGTTGAGCGCTGCCATACGTCAACCGCAATCACAGTTGTATGTCAAACATGGCGTCGCTGGGAAGGAGGCGCGGTGTCCCAGTAAGCAGGGAGAGGTCAGTTACTCCACATCTTGGTCGTTAAACGAACATGTTTTAATATGGTGCATCGTTTGGTCCGTGACGCCGTTTGTCAGATCCAGAACGTGCTTCCCGTTTGGGATTCAGAGTTAAATATTAAGTCGATAAGTCGGATTTTTTTATCCCGGGGTTAGCTCTTAGCGGGCTAACAAGCACGGCTAGCTGTCGCTAACGAGCAGCTCATGTGATGTTTTGGTTGTTTCACAGCGAGCGATTAACTCTGGGAAAAGTTCAGTTTTGCCACACGCAGGGGCAAACGGCGGTCCGATATGCCACGGTTCATATGCTGCACAGTCTTGGCTCACCTAGGAGTGTTGACTGCTGTGTTTGTCGACCTGGTCTCTCAGCAACTTAGCTGGCCGGTCCTCCAACTTTCTGCCAGTCGAGCGAGTCGGCTAATGCACCTAACCGAGGTACAACTTGCCCCTTGCTCTGTGATCCTCAACCGATTTTCCCCTTCTAGCTTAAAATTCTCAAAAAAGTCCCTAAAGACCCCTCATGTTTGTGAAGCATATCACCTCTGGTGACTGATCCTTATTTGTTGGTCTCCAAGAAGGCCTTGTATTGTGAAATGTTAGTAGTTAGTAAATATGAATAGTTTAATGTGCGGCAGCTTGAAAAGCATGTAATGTCCATTTGGTAATTTTGGCATTTCATAATTAAGACTTGATGTAAAGTACCACCAAAGTCTTTGCATTTAAAGTTTATACAACTGTTAAGATGTGTATATTGTTGGGACACCATTGAGCACCAGAGTGGGTACCTCTCATGTTTGAACTGGTACTCAGTGACACAGTTTTGTTTTTTTCTGTTTGTTTTTTTTGTTACTTATTCTGAAGCATAAGTCCAAACTTCATTATTCATTTTCTTTTTAATTTATTCACATTTTACACACCAGTTACCTTGGTCACTGTCTGACAGTGTCTGTGATGTTCACGGTCATAGGATCAGTTAGGTTTAGCCTGCCCTGACTGAGTGCAGTCAGTTTAAAAATGCCAAGTTAAAACCTCAACTAACACAGTGAATAAAAGCCACATTTTTTTGACAACAACTTATTCAACTAGCTAATTAATTAGATGACAAAGTTGTGGAAACGTTCAGACATGCTAAAGTTACCTTCAGGTCCTTCGCTGAATCTGGCTTTCAGACTGTCAAATAGTTGGATATGTATTGTGTTTGACAAGGTGTATCATCAGATTAGATGTGTTTCCGTGGCTGCCTTTGCATTTTGCACTGCAAAAATTGCAGTTTTGTCTGTGTCGAGTTCTGAAACGTGTTATTACACCTGAGTACTTTCTGCTTGCTGCCACTGCTGTTTCCCTTTTGTTGCTTTTCAACCTTGCCTATGATGTCACCTACATAAGTGTCAGACACTGTTGCCAGCATTCACACTTGTGCGTGGTCATTTTTTTTTCAAAGGCATTTGTATCTCAACTTTTTCAAATTTTTGTTTACATTCCATCTCATCCGTTCCGATAGATTCCGCAATCTCCCTCCAGGAATTTGCTGTCATCTGTGAGTCCCTATATTGAGGCTGTGATTATAATTATCCCTATAATGAATTATGTGTATTAACGTACATTTTTGAAATAAAGATTGATTGAATTGTAACTTAGATGAGCTTTGGTGCCAAAATTTGTGCACTGATTTTTGGTGTGAATCAGTACTTGATAATGCCAACATCATTAGGCTGATATCCCCAAAAAAGTACCTAGTTTGGTACCCTTCTAAATACACAGAACATCTTACATTCAAAAAGTCACAGACATCAGAACAGTTTAAGTTTAACTAAAGAAAGTGCAGCAAATATTAAGTCCTGACCTGGTTTTTGTTTGTTTGTTGTTGTTTTGTGTTTTTTTTATTACAGTCTGTCAACAAAAACAAAGGCAGTCAGCTTAGTGAGTCCTGTGGGCAGATTTGGCCAGCCAGCATTATGGTTGGGAAGGTGTATTTCAAGTTGAAATACTGGGATATATTTAGGGGTGGACGATATGGACCAAAAATAATATCACAATATTTTTTAGCTGAATATATATATATATATATATATATTCTTTTTTTCCCAAAAGGTATAAACAAAAAAGCACTTCTGAGTCATACAGGCACTTTTTTTTTTATTCAGTTGTAGATGTACATGAGAAATGGCTCAAAAATAAACTATTGGCGTATTTAAATAATAATGCTTCTCAAATAAATTAATGCTTTTTTCCTCCATAACAAAACACTCACAGCTCTGCTATCAAAATGTAAACAGATACGATACTGCGCAAAAACAGCAAAAGGCTGACTTATTCTTTAAAAAGTCCGCTGCGTGGTGAGGTGATGTATTTACGGCATGAAATTAGCATATCATGATATAATTTATTTTCCAGGACAACATTTTTTTACCGGTATTATCGTGAACGATATGATATGGTCCACCCCTAGATATATTATATATTCTCTTCAAATCCTTGGTTATACTCCTGGTGTTACCGTAAATAGCATTAGATTTGGATGAATGAGTCTGGTTATTGTTTAGAGAAAATCAAATCCCCTTCCCCTTTGATGTTTGTTAGATTCTGTTTTATGTCAAAAGCAGGCAGGAAATGGGGAAATACAGTTTTAGCTTTGTAAAGGTAAATTATAGGTCCTCTGTTCTTACTCTCACTGTTGCCTGCCTGTTCCTCTGTGCATAGGGGAGTGATGGCGGCGTCAGACTGCTACATTGTGCACGAGATCTACAACGGGGAGAACGCACAGGACCAGTTTGAGTATGAGCTGGAGCAGGCGCTGGAGGCCCAGTATAAATACATTGTTATCGAGCCCACACGGATCGGCGACGAGACGGCCCGCTGGATTACCGTGGGCAACTGCCTGCACAAGACGGCCGTGTTGTCAGGTGCCGCTTGCCTCCTGACGCCACTTTCGCTGCCCGTTGAATACTCGCGCTATGTGGCGTTGCCCGCAGGCGCCCTCAGCGTGGCCTGTGCCGCCCTCTACGGGATTTCGTGGCAGTTTGACCCCTGCTGCAAGTACCAGGTGGAATATGACAGCCAAAAACTCTCACGGCTGCCCCTGCATACACTGACCTCCTCGACGCCCGTGGTATTGGTACGCAGGGATGACATCCACAGAAAGAGACTCCATAATACGATAGCACTGGCTGCCCTGGCGTATTGCGCCAAGAAGATCTATGAACTCTATGTGGTATGAGTGCACTCTGAAGATTTAAGAACCAACAGAAAAAAAGGAAAAAAAAAAAACCCAGAACCTACCTACCCCCACAATGGAAGAAAAAGAAGCCACAATCAAGCCCAGCAGTCAGCTCCACATGTGGTGGGTGCCTCCATTTTGAACTTTGATCAGAGGGATATAGTTAAAACTAGAAGGAATTATTTTTATTTTTTTTCCCGTTTTACATTTCCTTTACTTCTATGTGACACCAACTGCACAGTTATCTCTGTAGTGTACTCGCACCCTTCCCCTCAAATATCTCCACCTGTATCTTTGACACAAG
Organism: Bujurquina vittata; assembly: GCA_015106715.1. Classification (NCBI taxonomy): domain Eukaryota; kingdom Metazoa; phylum Chordata; class Actinopteri; order Cichliformes; family Cichlidae; genus Bujurquina; species Bujurquina vittata. Next base: position 17,327 of record VUQK01006653.1, on the reverse strand, counting down.
AAAGTAGTTCACGAGGGTTTGGCAGCAGTTCCTCTGGACTGAGGTGTGTTGGATTGAAAATGACACGTTTGTGTACCAAGTTTGTTCCCTATTTTCCTCGTAGTTTTACTGTACCCCTTTTTTGCTGATCAGTACATCACCATTTAATTAAACATTAGGATATTTCAAACTCACTTTTCTGTATTTTATTTTGATTTTTTTCATTAAATGGATTCAACACGATGTCCGGAAAAGAGCAAGTAGCTCCAACTTGTTGGAGATTGTGTCTTGGTCATGTCTGGTTTGAATGAGTGCGAGTAAGAATATCCTCTTTAAAAACAAAAAAAAAACCTATGTATAATAGCCTATATTAAATGAAGCAAAACAGATTTGAGACTGTTTGATACAACAGATGACACAGCGAAGTTTATCTGCAGGTGAATGACAAATTAAAGGGAAAAAGGATTGCTTTTACCTCTAGTTTGAAAGGGTTCTGGTGGCTTTTTCCTTTCACTTTGGGTCCTTTAGTGTGGAAAGATCACTGCAAATCAATAGAAAGTTGTTTTGAGCAATCACCTTTGTCCTACTGCATGATGAAAGATTTCCAGTGCCTACATAACTGGGCTGATGAGGATGAAAATGACTTCAGTCATCTGCTGTTGCTTTCGCAGTCACCACATTTAAACCCAGTTCAACGCTCGATATATTTTGAACTGACAGACACCTGGAGCGTTTCAGGGACTCTGTGACTCGACGTCAAACTGGACTGATGCTGTCCTGGTGGCCCAACATCGTAATAAGTCACACTGACTGCACTTTGTAAGTCACAATGCTGTGTGGGGCTTTTTTCCCTTTAATTTGCTACTTGTCTGTGTTTATCCTGGAGAAAAAAAAAAAAGATGAAGTGAAGCAGGAGTTGTGACTGCATAAGTTGAATATTAAGTGACATTATGATAAAGTTAAACGATTACATGTTAAACCTTTTTTGGTACTGCTTTTTAATTTTCTAAAAACAAAAAACAATTATTACTGTTACCTTCCTATCAGCTGGAAGCAACGTGGTTATACTCTTCTGTCAACAAGGTATTTTCACCCAGAGACCTCTCACTGGATAGCTTCTATTCTTTGGATCGTTCTCTGTAAACCCTACAAATGGTTGTGTGAGAAAATCCCAGTAGATCAGCAGTTTCTGAAATGCACCAGCCCATGTGGCACAAACAACCATGCCATGTTCAAAGTCACTTAAATCTTCCCCATTCTGATGTTTGGTTTAAACTTCAGCGGGTCATCTTGACCGTACCTTCATGACTAAATGCACTGAGATGCTGCAATGTGATTGGCTGATTAGATATTTACATAACGAGCAGTTAAACAGGTGTACCTAATGATGTAATCCTAAAATTTAAAACCAGTTGCTTTTGTTTTTTAAATATCAGTAGTGCTGTATTTGCTTACATGTGGCGTTTCTCAGGAACTGCACAGTGTATGAAAATACCTCAGACAACTGAGACCCAAATGCTCCAGGGTGAAGGAGAGCTTGTTTACAAGCTTTTTATTCACACTGGCACAGTGATTTTCCAAGTTTAACTGTGGTGTGTATTTGCTCTTGGATCAGGAAAACCACAGACATGCAGTTATGTAGAGTTACACATGTGAAGATGCACACAGTTTAAGAATCAATATTTCAGTCAAACTTCTTAATTTTTTTTGGGTTACATGAGGACTCGCACAACACCTGTGGGAAAAGATTTAAACAGTGACACTGAAACCTGACTCGCAAACAGGTTAGAGGCCCCACCCATGAAACACCTGTGGGGAACAATCGTGCAAGAAGTCACATTCCTGCAAGATATGGGAAAATACAGTTACAGTCAGTCTTTACAACAACACATGGATATCCACACATGTTGGAAGCTCTATACTTGCAAAATAATGCTTATTTCAAAATCCAGATGACAATCCACACAAGGGTGTATGGGTATCCTTGCAAAACACATCTGTAGGCTTCTTTATATAACTCATCACGTGACATCACTAATGAAGATTAATTAGCCCATCCCAGAGGAAGCTGTGCAATCCCAAGTCATGACATTACCTGCACTGTGAGCTTGTATATTTTGAATCATGAGGAGATCATTTTTACTTCAAACGTTAGCCTTTCTATCACTTTGGTAAAAGTTAATCTTTGTCTTATCAGTCCATAAAACTTTGTCCCAGAATTTCTGATGCTTGTCTCTGTATTTCTTGGCAAATTCCAGCCTGGCCTTCCTGTTCTTTTTGCTAATTAGTGGTTTGCATCTTCTGGTGAAGCCTCTTTACGTACTTTTATTCATGAAGTCTTCTGCGAACAGTAAATTGTGATACCATCACTCCTGCCCTCTGGAGGCTGATGTCACTAACAGTTGTTTTAGGGTCTTTTTTTGCAGCACAATGTTTGTCATCAGCTGCTGTTGTTTTCCTTGGTCTGCCTTTTCAACATCTGTTATTTAGCACACCAGTGATGACTTTCTTTTTTAGGACATTCCTAACAGTTGTGTGGTCAACATTTGTGCAATGGCTCTGGTTGGTTTCCCATCTTCTCTCAGCTTTACAATTGGTCTTGTTTTTCAGCTCTCTGGTTTTCATGTTGCTTACTCCTCCAATTCTAAATGCACAGTCGGCACAGACAAATAGTCAGGACACACCTGGGCAACTGTGTATCAGATCCAGATGGAAATATCTGGAAATAAAAGCTGAGGTGTTGATCTTTTGTCTCATATTGATTTTTTTTTAAATGTCAATCATAAATGTTTTCAGTCTACAGCAAAAATAAAGGGAGATGCGTCATTGTTCCAGTACTTTTGGAGGGGACTGTACGCCTATCATGGACATGAATGTCATGGTAATTTTAACTTCTTTGACCTTCCCAACTTGTGTAAATCTACAATTCTTTGTAGATTGTTTCTGAGGTCCTTGGACTTGCAAATTGTTCTGAGTATCGGTCAATCCACTGAGTGCTGACAAAGAGAAACTACCAGCTATAGTCAATTATGGTCACTAATGTCCTAGTCAATGGGGTATACAATGTAATGCATTGTGAAAGCTTCACCACCACCTATTAAAAGATTTAAGTGAGCCTGTATGTCTATTTTTGACCTTAAGCGGATTAGAGAAAATCCTAATTAAATTCAAACTTCTGCAATAAACCATTAAAAGCCCAGAATTACCATAACATTCATGCCCATGTGGAGTGGATGGACACTTCTGACCTCAGCTGTATTTATTCCTACTCAGGATGTGACTGTGAGTCAGCTTCCTTCACAAAGTGCTGTTTTTGTGTTGTAATATCTGCTCATAATTTCTGAAGAATGTGACCATGGCAAATACCCTCCATACTGTAATAATTAAAACAAACAAACAAAGCATCAACAAAAGCAAAATAAAAACAAAACTAAAATGATCAAATCGACCCTGTAAACCAGTTAAAAATAAACTGAATTCAAAAGTCAAAGCAAAATAAAACCTGCAAAGAAAATACAAAACTAGAATAAATTCTATTAATATATCTGTTGATTCATGTGAGACAATGACCAAAAAGAAGAAAACTATTACAGCAGATTAAATAAGTCCCAGTCATTTAAACAGTTCTCACTACATAAATGTAAAACATTAATTAAGTAAATTATGAGTTTTACGAGAAAAGATAGCTTCTTTTCTTTTCCAAACATCAACTGAGAAAGCGTCGCTTTTCGGGTTTAGTCCACACTCCAGTCCAGTAGGTGGCGATATTACACTTGTACACTTGTCAATCGCCATTAAGCTCTAAAGAAGAAGAAGAAGAAGAAGAAGGAAGTGCTTTACCACTAACACCTTGCTGCTGCCTCTGCGGCACCGCTCAGGTGAGACCGGAAAAAAAGAAACTACAAACCAGCAGATTTTTTGGTTGTGCTGTAGATGCTAGCTAATATTAATGTTAGCCTCAGCCGCTGTTGTGTTGTTTTTACGTCAGCAATGCTAGTGCTAAACTAACCTGATTTCGACCAGACATACTCTCACTGCACATTTTAACTGTGAACACAGCTTTCTCTGCAAGATTGTCCGCTTTCTGGTTATGCCAAGTTATTGCTTATTGATCCCAAATCAATTATAGCTCAGTGCTGGAAATAAGTATTTTGCATGTTGTGAGTGCGACTGAGTGGAATAAATTGTGCTTAGTTCAATAACTTCTTTTTACAAGAGCAATGCATTTGCTCATTTTTCCCCCACTTTTGGCTGCAGATAGGTGGTGGCAATGGAGCGTGTGATAGGAGGAGGAATGCTGCCACTGGTTTTAGCAAGTGTGGGGGTCGTGCTGCTGTACCGGATACTTGTCCGCCTCAGAAAAGGAGTTTCAGTCCGAGGTGCTGTGGTGGTCATCACAGGGGCCAGCTCTGGACTCGGGAAAGGTCAGCCTCCCATTCATTTTTTTATTCTCTTCAGCTTTAATGTGGATGCTCTCTAAAGCTTACACCACACGGCTTTAGTTCTTTATTTCAGTTGGGTATGCTGGGGTTGAAATGGGACAAACTTTCCAACCAATGGCTGTCCAGATCTGATGGGAAAATGTAGGACTTTTTGAAGCGTATGCAACATAAAGTGACTGAAATTAATCTAGAACTGAAATGGTGTTTTTTTTTTTAGTCTATTATACAGCGAGAGGTGTTGTGCAAGTCAGTGCTAAAAATGAGCCATGCTGTTGATGTTGCAATTAAAACCGTTAACTTCATCAGAGGAAGCACACTGAATCACAGACAGTCTGTTGGACTTTTGATTCACTACTGGCAGAGAACTTTGATTCAGTGTCACTGATGGATTTTTATTCTTCTCTCAAAGAGGAGAACTCTCCAGACATAAGGAAACATGCTCAGAAATAAAGTTTAACAAATCCAGGTGCAGATCCTGTCTCCGTGACAGTCACCTGTCTTTTGCATTACCATCTCAGACATTGAACCTGACCTTAATGCACTTGTTCAAATCCAAAACAGGCTGCATCTCTCTCAGTGAACAAGAAAAAAAATAACTGAAATACTGCAGATGAAGTAATTAAACTACAAACAAAATAGCAATTGCACTTTGTTATAAAGTTAAGTCTTTGTGCATCTTTTTGTAAAATTTCATTCTGTTAACAATTGTTTTGGGGAATGTTTATTAAACAGTAATAAAATTATTATTATGTGTAATTTACATTTTTCATTGCCTAATTGTAACATCTGCTCTTACCAGGAGCAGTTTCTAAAGATATAAAATGAATGTTGAGCACTATTGAGTTCAGCTTGTTGCTGCAGCCCTCCACAACAGTCTTAGTTTAGTTTAATTTCCCACCCCTGGTTTATGCACATTAATCTACAACACTAATTTTGCATTGTAGAGTGTGCACGGGTCTTCCACGCTGCAGGTGCACGGCTTGTGCTGTGTGGACGTGATGCAGCGCGCCTGCAGCAGGTGGTCCAAGAGCTAGCAGCAAGTTCAGCAAACACACAGACGCAGGTACATACACGCACACACACATCGCTGCAGCTCCGTGCTCTCTAGTGGTGTAAGAAGTAACCCTAACGTGAAAGAAGTCTGGGCTGTCTCCATCATTATCACTCCTGTTTTCCAATATTTTGTGGAAGTAGACAGTTTTTCTGAGCCATTGCTTAACCTCTGAGAATCCAGATGTAAAGAGTTGTATTAGTGAACACAGACGATACCTTTTGTTTTGCTCACCTACCAGATTTACACTCCCTGTACTGTTGTCTTTGACCTGGCTAAAACGGACACAGTGGATAGCGCTGCTGAAGAGATCCTGAAATGTTATGGACAAGTGGATGTCCTCATTAACAATGCTGGAATCAGTTACCGTGGCAATATACTGGAGACTCACGTTTCAGTGCAGCGGGATGTTATGGAGACAAATTACTTTGGGCCCATTGCTCTTACACAAGGTTTGTTATCAGCGCACCCCGCATGTTATCATTTACTTTAACTTGTGGTTGAAAGATCTGAGTATTAAAAGGTTAAAAAGTTATTCATGTGGGAGCTGAACTGTGGAGATAAAGATAAAGCATAAAGATTACAGGTGTAGATTATCATGAATGTGAGTCAGCTTTTTCTGTCTTTTTTCCTGTCTTCAAAGCTCTCCTGCCCTCCATGGTTCGCCGGCGCAGTGGCCATGTCGTAGTCATCAGCAGCGTCCAGGGGAAGATAGCCATTCCTTACAGATCAGCTTGTAAGTCATCTTTCATTGAAGCAAGCAAACAGAAGATGGTTTTGCCAGGTGGGTGGTAAATAAAGTAAGACTGGTTTGTCTTTTGCTGGTCAGATGCCGCCTCCAAGCACGCCACCCAGGCCTATTTTGACTGCTTACGGGCAGAGATTGAGCGCTACAGGATCCCAGTGACGGTAATCAGCCCTGGGTACATCCGAACCAACCTGTCGGTCAACGCTGTCACGGGAGATGGCTCCAAGTATGGAGGTGAGGCAGAGAAAAGCAGCATGGAGACGCATTTGAATAATCATGAGACAGTTAGTAGAGGATGCAACAAAGCTGCTTAGCAACATAAGTAGCCAAGTTAATAGTTTAGGGTCGGTTGTTAAATTGAAGATGGTGTTGGAGAGTGTGTGTGAATCTGTGATGCCAGTTATGCCTTTTGCTGGGTTTTCCTTCTGAATTTCTTGACCAAATAAAGGAAAAGACACTGAAACCTGAGTGTTTAGAGCAGGCTGAAGGTGTCGGAGCTTTTGGTTCATGAGGATTACTTTTACATACTGACCTTTTTACTAGAAACTCCAGACATTTTTAATATGAACATCCAACCTTGTAACAGTATTACAGAGGCTAAAGCATACGAAGTCCACTTTTAAATACAAATTTTCTTTTCAATTTTTCATAAAATCTTCTTAAAGGTTTCAGGCAAGTTTCATCACACGTAATTCTTCTGTGTAAGTGCTTGTCTTACTTTAGCATATATCAGTGATGGTAAAAATAGTTTGATCATAGGTGGGTCAGTGCAGTAACATTAAAAAATGAGTTAAGGTCACAAAGTCATATTTAAAAGATTTAACTAAATATTATAACTAAGAAGCAACATGACCCTGTTAATTGAAGTTATCTGTATTCCCATTAATGCCATTAATGTAATATCTCTCTTGTCTTTGCAATGCTGTTCAGTATTGGATAAAACAACAGCTACGGGTTGGGACCCCGTGGACGTGGCGCAAGAAGTCCTAAAGGCTGTTCGCCAGCAAAGTAAAGATGTGGTTTTGGCTGGCCCTCTGCCCACGATGGCCATCTACCTCCGCACGCTCTGGCCTGCGCTTTTCTTCAAGCTCATGTCCTCCCGCGCTCGCAAGGAAAAGAAACCTAAAGACCAGTGACGCAGCAGCTCGTGGGGAAAACCAGACAACTGAGGCCGTATGGTCGGGATGAACTGACGGAGCTGTTCAAGTCTGGAATCTGAAATAAGCCAGACCCTGTATGATTTTACAGGACGTGTGGAATGTATTTTGTTTTGTAACATCTGTGCCAGAGCCAAGCTCTGTTGTTTTGATACTTCTGCAAATTTGGCATCAGAATTGATGTTTTTGCAGTAGAATTCATGCTTAATTTTTAATTCACATTATTGTCAGTTTGGTCTGAAAGACACATTCCCAGCTGTCCCACTCATAAAAATCATTGCCAGAAGCCTGCAGTATAACGTTTTACTAAATGGGAAGAACAGATTTAATTGGTAAACACTACCATTACTCTGGAACTCTTGATGCCAACAGAACTTAAACCAAACTGTGGTAAAGGGATCGCATATGCTGCTTTGGCAGAGGATCTACTCACAACTGTATCACTTACCCCCCTGTAAAATGTTCTGTGGTTACAAAGTCAAACTTTGTCAACAATTTCTCATTGAAATGTGGTGCAACACCTGACATGTTGTTTCTGGGTCATTTTTTTCCATGCAGTGTGCGGAAAACAAGTGACTTCTGTACATAAAACGGCACTTGTTTTTGTTTGAAGTAGTTTCCGGCTAATTATTCTCCACCACTTGATTCCAATCCAATGACGCTTTAATGAGTATTAATGTACTTTTGTTATTTGGAGCAGTTGAGAAATCGGCGTGTAGTTGGCAGATAAACTCATCCATCTCTGGAAAAGCTGACAAACCTGAAACTGGCAGAAATGAGCCTAAGGTCACAGCGTCACTTCGTACATTCTTGCATGTAAACCGGTGTGTACCCCACAGTGAAGACAAAAGGCAATTTTTTTATAACTCTTTATACACAGAATAGAACACCTTTTACAAACTGATGTCACCTTAAGTTAAACAGAAAACACTTGTCTGAAATGTTAATAAATAGTCCAAATAATTTACATTATGTTACAAAAGCGCAGTGAATACTGGAATTTCCATTTGTACAAATACATCCTTCAAGAGGAAAAGTAAAATTGCAAAGACAAAAACTGCTGTTTATTCCTTATTAAGAATCATCTAGTGTGACAAGATTAAGTCTTTCACAAATTAACACCACAAGAGCTTTTACATTTGTTAGATCAAAGACCCCCCCTCCAAAGGAACGAGGAGGAAACATTTTACAGTCTGTTGTGGAATGACAAGAGCTCTCAGTTTACACTCAGTTACATCAAATTAAACGGGTTCACACTACTGCATAGAGATGATGCTGGTTAAATTAAATCTGAAGGCAATGAGTTTGGACTGCACAGAGCATGTGGGTATTCTCTGAAGACAGTACACTGCATGAATAAAGTAAGAGAAATTATGTCTAAATATCCAAATAAAAATAGCCAATCATGCTGACATGAGGCATAGTGTTTTGTTAGCATCCACTAATCAAAGGGGAATTAATGTTTGGGGATATTTTTTTAAAATGCCTACAAGACAAACACAAAAAAAGGAGTCAACAATGGCTTTAGTGTGTCATTAAATTAAATACTTCTAACTGCTTATGGAGTGTATCACTGCTGGGAACACTTAATAGTACCCAGGACATTCGAAATTCTAGTCTGTCAAACAAAATGACAGCTATTTGAACTAATTGGAACAGCAAGAAAGCTAAAGGAAGGTAAATGAGTTGTCATTTTTCCTTATAGTTGACGGAGACAGTCAACGGGGACTCCCACCTGTTGTGGCAACGTTATTAAAAAAAACAAAAAACAAAGATGAAGAATCTAACCCCTTTCTAGACATGTCCTCTTTGCTGTTGATCTGGCATCTTCATGTCTGAATGAGCAATCTGGTTGGACCTAGAAACATTTACGTGCCACTTTTTAAAAAGGAACAGAAAAAGCCTGAATGTATGGCAGATTAACAGGCCAGCACACATAAGATTACTGCCACTCATGTCTCTCATCCATCTCTGTGAAATGCTCGGCTCCCGTCATCCAAACCTTCCTCTGTCTGCAATCCAAGAGGGAAATTTCCCATCTTCTAGCTTGTGTGTGTGAGGAGCGGGGAAAGTCAAAGGTCACTTTTTACATGAACGTTCCTCAAGGCTTCATTCAGACATAACGCACTGATAGAGGGTCTCAGTACCTGCACAATATGCTGCAATACATGCAGACTTGTGGCATTTGTAGGTACAAGCACTTAGCATAGAATCAGCAAACACCACACATCTCAAAAAGGGCTTAAATATCTAAAAGCTATTCCTGTTTATGCACTGTTTGAATTTGCATCTCTGCACACAATAAAACAAATGAGAACTGAATGCAACTGTCAGTGGACATAAAAAAAAAAGAAAAGCAAATACATTTTCAGCATCCGTAGGGCTCCACCAACAAGCTGCCTTTTTTTTTTTTTAAATTGTCCGTGTCAGAAATAAACAACCTGAATCCAAACGCGCATGACTACAACACAATCTATTAAACCCGAACCCATAAGAGATGAGGAATCAAGAGAAAAAAAAGGAGGAAAGAATGAACTTCAACCTGCCACTTTGTGTTTTGCTCCAATTTTGCTTGAACTATGCCAAGTATCTTTCTCACTGCCATTACTTTCATAAATGACGGTCCAGTGGCTGTTTACCACCAGCTAATGATCTGAACTGCACATTTTGAGAGGTCAACCTTAGAGCCTAGAAGACACACTTACACACTGATACATTCATGCACTCACACACAGAGCAGGAAGAGAAATAAAAAGATATTTTGTTCAGATATGGCATAGTATTTTCCTGTACATGAGGTTGTATTTTGTAAACTCATTTGTTTATCTAAAGTGTTTGTATTTAAAGGGAATTCTTCCTGAAAAAACAGTTCAGGGAAACAAACGCAACTTGCTTTAAACAACGGCCAGGCTTGACCGGTATTATTGCACTTTTACAAACAGGGTGTGGATGGCTTTGAGGGGTTGGCCTTTCTCCCCAGATATCTTTCTCCAAACAAGAAGAAAAGAGAGGCGAAACCTCTCTTCTGCTCACTCACAGTAGCTCTTGTCACCACCAACATACCTCAGTTCTGCCTCGGTGCCTTTTGAGAACCAGCCCACTTTTCAACAGGTCTGAGAACTGGGCGTAGTAAAAGTTGGGATTATTTCCACAGTAGGAAACTTAAACTGCAGCCTGCAAATCCGTTCTGAATTTCTAGCAGTAGTCACTCCAAAAAGTCACTGCCTCCAGGCGTGGGCCCAACAATTTGTGCCATCCCCCCTTCAGTGGAAATGCATGGAACTGGTTCTAGATTAGAGGTACAGATGCCCGTGGCTTGGTGGAGACGGTCTTCCTCAGGGAGGTGGGATGGAGGGCTCGGTGACGGCGAGCTCCTGAGCCAGATCATTGAAGCGAGCAATGTAATCTATGCTGCTCTCACTCATCATACAAGCAAGCTGAGAGTCCATCTGCAAGCACAACCAAAGAGCTTTCAGTTTGACAACAGCCAGAAAAGCAGCAAAGACAAAAAAACAAACAAACCAAAAAACCCATTTTCTCTGAGATATCTGGAATAGTTTTGATGTTTTAGGTCAAGAGTGAGGAAAGATGGTTCATCATGTCAATAACTGTCAATCTAATTTACTGGAAATGCACAAGTCTAAATACAGTAAGGAAGCAGCCGCTGGGCTTGGTTCATCTCCCAGGCAGATCTGAGTCCTATTCCAGGAAGCAGATTTAGTTAACAACTCTGAAGATGTTAACCCTGAAATGAGCGAAACTTTGTTTAAATGGCTTATCCTCCCAAAACTGTACTGAAATATTTAAAGTCATAAAAATGCCTCAGCTTTTATAAAATGTTGACCTGTCCTGACTTAGAAAACACTGGACCACTTTCCAAGTTAAGTGTGAAAGTATTACTGAACCCTGAATATTAACTCAGTAAAACATCTCTGCTGTGGCTGTAAGAGATCATCCATCATTGTAGACTCAGAATTTAGGAAGACTAAAGCAGACCTGCCCCAGAGTCTGGAGCTATCTGGGTAATTAGTTTACTGATGGATCTGTGATATTAATTTGTTCCATCTTCAGTTTGTCACCTACATTTTGTTCCTGTCAGGTTACAGACAAATAATAATATTTAAAAGTCAAATGTAAAATTAAGATTCCAATTTCATCTAAAGAAAATTCAATTCTGTCTACGATAACAACAGAGTGGCCCCATGTTAATTAAAATAACTCTTTTTCGCCTCCTTTTTAAAATAAATATCAGGGTCAACACAGACACATGTTCATTTTCTCAGTCCACTGGATTAAAATAGAGGCTCTGCCCTTTATTTACCCGTTGCCATGGTGAATCTTGGTTTCTTGCTCCACTGATGATGCATTTCTTTCCCTATTTACACACGTACTTAAACTCAAGGTGAACATACTCAGAGATGACTGAACTAACCGATCAGCCTTTCTGGAACAGGAAGCTCAGAGTTGCTGATCTCAGTTAATAAACTCAGTTTATTTTTAAACTCAGAATTTGTTGAACATGCTTCCAGGAACAGGGCCCAGGACATAAACGGGTATTTTTAAAATGGGAACTGATGCTTTTACATTTGAGTTTTTTTAGAGATTAAAAAAAAAATAACCACAGGATTATGTTGTACAGAATTAGACAGTCTCCTCTCTCCAGCGTGTGTGCCCAGTGATGCTTCTTACCTACACCATAAACATCTAAGTCACATACAGACTTTTTTCATTTAATCAAAAAGTATTTACCTCTGCCACATCAGGAAGGCCACGGGATTGAAAGGAATCATGGGAATTGCAGTCCAGTAGGCTAGGCCCGAGCAAAGCTGTGCCACTGGAGGGGCCAGTGGGGGTTAGGGTGGTCCGTCTGCTCTTATCAGGAGAGACCATGCTGGCTGGAAGGAAATTAAGAGCAAAAGGACTCGGTGAATAGTCTTTATGAGCTATCACTTCTACAGCTGTGTCAGTAATATTGAACAGATCTTTGTAAAAGTAATTGTGTCACTGTAGTAAAGGTTTGATTTTGCAAGAATCACAAATGTGGAAGCAGACCCTCTGTGCTGTCAGGATGCCACACATTTATTGGGAAGCAATGATAATGAATCAATGGATGTATTTAAATGTTTTTTCCTTTGCCTTAAATTTCACTCCTGACAAACTCTTGAGGAAAGAAGCAGACAGCAGAATGAGAGCTAAAATACATGCATGAGATACATGAAAAAACTCTTACAAAGAAGGCATCCCAGTGTGGAGTCAGACGAGTCGCTGGGGTACCATTGGGGGTCGTGGCTGGGTGAAGGGATCCAGCCTCTGGATGGGCTGAGAGAGGGAGACGAGGCCAGCAGCTTGGAGCCATCGCTGTTGCCCAGTTTGGCTGGAGAGAGAGCAGCCTCCTCACCTGCAGCACAACAGGCAAACAAAAATGAGAGGTCACTAATTAAACCCAGAAAGCTCAGATGTTTAGCTGGTTAGATGTCAACAACAAATCTTTTCTTAACTAGAAAAGGTAAACTCAGTGGTAATTACAAAACATTTCTAAGCTGCTGTCACTTTTCATTTCAATAAACATTTAGCTCTTATTTGTCAAGGTAATTCATAAAGAAGTTTTACAGTAATATGCTATAGCTCGGGTAAGATCTTTGCATGTGCATGCACCATAGTGTGTAGAGTTGATGGCGAGTTCGATGATGGAGTCACTAATCTGCGTTTGAGGTTCTCCGGGGGTTAGAGCCTCTTCAGGAGGGCCTGGGAGTGAGATATCAAGAAGCGATGCAACACTCGGTGGAGAGAGGAGTGAGTCTACACCACCAGTCACTCCAGGAGATGGAGGAGGCACACCGTTCTGCGGAAAGAACAACTTCATTTAGCATGTTGCATTTTTAATCATTTATTCAAGCATAACTTTTTTTTTTTCCCTTCATCACATGATCAGCTAGCACAGACTCACTGCCTTCAAGTAAACCAACTGTTTGTGTGCATAGTCTCCCCAAAAGGCACACTGTGAGCAAGGAGACACCCTGATGTCACTACAAACAGCTTTATTAATCCCATAAGGGGCAATTTGTTTGTGGCAGCTTGTTCTTAAAGAGTTACATAAGGACAAACAAATCATGCAGTATATTAAGGTGACTGAATGTATCAGAGAGTTAGATGTAGGAAAACCTTTTTACAAATAAAATCTATAAAAATGCCTATAAATTTTAGTAAAATTGGTATGTTTCAAGTCTAGACAGACATTGCACAATTAAAAAAAAAAACATGCGAAACCTGCCCTACTCTGCACAAAGTAAGATAAATCATGAGATGACAGTTCTACATGAAACACTAAGGTGGTAATAGGCAATAGCATTTATTGTAATGTCAAAGGAAAAGAGGAGATATCAAATGAAAGAGAGTGTGTGTGTGTGTGTGTGTGTGTGTCTGACCTCTGGGACATTTTGCTGGAGGAGTTGGGAGTCTGGCTCAGCATCAGCAATGGGTGTGGTGGCAAGCAGAGTGCTGTTATCCACAGTGGAAGAATCTACTTCCCGAGAGGGACTGCCTGGGATAATGCCGGCAGACTTAGCTGCCAGGTCAATGGCACCTAAAAGAGTATTAACAGAAGAGGAATTTGTTATATCGCTCCTGTTAAGTATTAACAGCAAGAATATGAGAAGAGCATGTTTAAAAACAAAACAAAACAAACAGCATCATATATGATGTTCTCTTGTGCAAACTACAGAAGCAAAAAGTATCGTCTGCCACTGATCTCCACAGAGTAAAAGATTTAGAAAGAGGAACCTCACACGGACACAAGTTGTCAGTTAAATGTGTTTTTAAATAATTTTACAAAAGCAAAGTTTGAAAAATAAACACAAAAAATGGAAGAGCCCTTTACTGGGACTAGGACTGACTAACGAGAGTAATGTGTAAGATTACTTTAAATGCTGTGGTTTTCTGCAGTAATCCTGTCTTGTTGGGCTCATAAAAGCAATACTTGCTTTTTTTTTTGCAGTATGCAGTATGTCTATAATTTATCAGTATATTGATAAAACAGAAAAATGTAGCAGTTAACATAACCATACTAGAGAGGTGGCTGGCCCCTGCAGAGCTAGATGCTGAAGGGGTTGTTTTAGTCTGGATAGACCGAGAGGAAGGAGCTAGTCGGGTTTGGATTGGCCGGAAAGATCCAGTTCCTGAAGGAAGAAACAGAAAGTGAGAGAACAGACAATTAGCAGATGTTTTGCTGAGAAAGAGAGATTATATTTAGCAATGATTTTATTTATGCATAGTGTAAAATAAATAAATAAATACACCCTAAACATTTACAGCCTCAACTGACATCTTTTAATGTATGATCCTGCTACTGCTATCTGAAGAGTACCTGTGGCAGAGGAGTTGGAGAGGATGGAGAAGGAACAGACATGTTGAGGAGTGTCTCCTGTAGTTCTGGGCAGCAGTGTTCGCTGCGAACAATACAGAAGCAACCAAATAAAATGCAGTTTGGCAAAACCACCTTTATCCCATCACTGAATGTAACGTGGGTATTCACTTTAAACACCGAGGTCTTCTCTTACCTGAACCACAAGTGGTTTACGAAGTTGTCTGTTCCGAGGTTTTCGCTGTCTGGAAAGGAAAATGTCTGACTGCATCTGCATGGAGGAAAAAAAGTGCATTTTAATGCATGTTAATATATCAGTTATGCCTTTGTATGTTTGGTTTAAAAAAAAAATAAAGATGCCTTACACTGATTGAGTCAAGCTGCTGTCTTAAGGCCAGCTCTGCCTCCTTGTTGGGGGAGAACATTCTGTTGTGCCGCGAGCTGTTGGGTGGCAGCGTGGTGGGTACTGCGAACACACTGCCTTCAGAGTCACCGACCGCAGCTGACCCCAGCAGAGAGCGGGGAAGGTTGCGCCCACCTGAAAAGGATTTGAACAGATGAAGCACCAAATGAGCAAAGAGTTATTTGAGAATAGCTCACCTACTAAAAGAGAAAGTGTGTGCACTGCACAATTACTCCTCACTGTTTAATAACTAGAGCACTGTCAGTACACATATAGTTTTAATCCCAAAAACCTGCAAGAGAGCCATGAATACCTCCAGTGTTTGGCTGCTGTAACCTGGCCATTCGTACAGAAGCCTGCTGTCGGCCACAGCTCGGGCTGCGAACGCCTGCTACAGGACCCTTCGCTGGAGGTGTGAGGACCTGGTTTTGCTCCTCCTGATGTGTCTTAAGTGGCGATGTGGCTGTGGAGCACAGCTCTGGAGCCTGAAGGGGAAGGCACATGACACCTTCCAATCTACATTTCTACATAATTCTGTGACTACAGTTTTAAAAAGAGTGTGGCTTTCATAGTACATTACCAGTAGCTAGCACTAAATCACCTTTAAACTTCATCTCTGAAAGATTATACTAGTAAAACAATGTAATTATCTAAAAAGAAAAATTTACACAATTGCAAGGCTTTAAACCTTATGCGTATGTAAAACACAACTGTTAAATTACTCATTTAAATCAAGACAGCAAAAAAAAAACAAACAAAAAGACCTAGTATCTGGTCACAATGTTGAAAGAAAGGTGAATCCTTACCAGAGGTTTAGGGTTGACCTCAGTGGTAACCAGCTTGAGCAGGCAGCGCAACACTCGATTTGTCCTGTCGGGCTTTGGCTGCACTGAGGCTTGTCCATTTTCTGAGTTGCTGGGAGGAGCTGCAACTGGTTGCCACTCATATTCCAGCTGCAGCTTGCCTGGCTTCCCAAACATCAGGTAGAGCTCAGCCAGAGTGACGTTCTCTGCATCACGGGCGCTCCAGCCTTC